>JAUZSU010122865.1:0-17931 GCA_034780255.1 Parotocinclus maculicauda
ATTTGGTCACTTCATGGTTCTACTGTCAAACATCACAGTACATTTTATCCTGGGCAGGGTGGAGCAACTTATGGTTTTAATGCCACACTGTTTATGTTGAGTTTGGCATGTTCTTTCTGATTTTTGGTCTGAGTACTACATTTTCTCCACCTCACAAAAAACCAGCAGTTGTCTGTCTTAGTTATTTGTCTTAAGGCTTATTTTCAGAACAAAGAAATAACAAACTCGTATTTCAACCATGTGTTTAGAGTTATGTTGTTGTTTACTATTTTAGACCAGAACACCAAAAAATTTAAGATTATAAGACTACAATATATTTAGTGCATGTCTCTTTAAACATCATGTGATCACTCTTCTCATGAATACCTTTACTCTTTTAGGGTTGGAAGTTCTAAACTGTATTTTAATGATTAATCCCACACTTAACACAAGGGTGTAAAGAACAAAGAGATGACAACCTTGACTGTATCGACTTGGGTACCAAATCAGCAAACAGCATGTCCTTGTTTTTTTTTCCCAGCAGTGTTATGGACATGCCATTGGAATGACAAGTGTGTGAAACACTCGCACACATACACATACACACGTTAATATGTAACATTCCTCCCTCGTCTCTAGTCTCTTTGTGTTCCCTCTGCCTCCTGATTTCTCTCCTTACAAGGCCTGTGGGTGCGGGTGCCAAAACACAGCAAGAAAAGGGAGGAAAGAGAGTGTGTGTGTGTGTGTGTGTGTGTGTAGCCTGACTTGCACTTCTTCATTGCAGTAAAAACCTGTTTCATCCAGCCTCGCTGCCCTTTTCTTGCTTTAAATAACACAACCACTTTAAATGCACCACAATGAAACACACAGCTCACAAACATAACTTGTTAGTGCCCAAGTATCGGTGCCAACATGAGCACATTCTTCACCTGAAGTGACGAAACTGAAGAAAAGTCGCCAAAGCAGATGAAAACATATTAATAATAAAGTAGCATATCTGACTGTGGCTGCTATAGATTTTAAAGTTTTCATCTATATTTTTTAAATTTGCCTTTTCTAGGCTAAAGGGCAGATATTGTTGTACTCTTCATATGAATATACATTTACATAATATATTTTTTTTTCATTGAAGTACAATGTGGTGGTTATAATGTCCAATTGTGTATCTTAGTTCAGCTTTTCCCAGTGAAATAATACATATTTGTATCGTTTCAAAACCCAATGCTTTAAAACAGAACAATAAAGGACAGCATAGACAAAGACAAGGCAGGGTGTATCAGTCAGTACAATTTGTAAAATAGAATTTCAACAGAAGTTCCCTGACTAGGTACTGAGATGTAATCATGATGTAAACAGAGTAATTTCAGTTTGTTGGATTCAGTCCAGACAACAAATAATAACAGTTCATTAATAATAATTTGTATTTGGCTTTCAATTTAAAAAAATCATCCCAAAAAAGCATTACCAGACTATTTTAACCAGCATTAATGTGTACAAATTGAAAATTTAACACCTTCTAGATGTGCTTAAAATCGTTTTCTGTTTGGCAAATATACATCTAACAAAAAAACAAAAGAAAAGCTCTTTTATTATTCTACTTTCTTTAGATGCCGCACTAACATCTGCTTTCACATCTACCAGCTCGAGCAGTAAAACCAGTCTGTCACACATCCTTTTAAAGTTTGAAAATCCCTTAAACAAAGCCCTATCCATGGAGCTGAGACACCATGTGCTCATCTGGTTGAAAAAGAGCAAGTCATGTTAGCACAATGAGAAAGAACAGTCGGGTAATGGGGGGGGGGGGGTAGAGGGGGGCTGTGACTCAATAGCCTCTTTCATCCTGTTTTGCCACAGAAATGCAGGAAGAGAAAAAAGACAGATGGAAAATGTCGACGCGGTGCCAGATGGTCGGGTGGGGCCCCGAGAAGGGGAAGCCCAAAGGGTGTGGTTTATACAGGATGTGGGAGGGATTGTGGGAGGGGTTAAGGGTGGCTCACTTGCGCTCATCTGGTGTTTGAACAGCGCAACTACATTCAGTGAACTTATTTTCAGTTCGTTCTTTAAATATTTAATAACATTTGAGTATTTCTTCGTATAATTATTTTTTATATTAAGCAAATTTCTTGACATTTCATATTTTATGTTCAGTGTGAGCAACAGCTCGTTAAAGTGTGCATACATTACCTGTTCAACTGTATTCTCTGCAGACAATTTTATTTTTATATAAAACCGTATAGTGTATATAGTGTATAAATATGTTTGCATTTGTATAGACTTATTTTTTGTAAATATGACTTCGTATGTATTTTAGGAAACATAATAATAATAATAATAATAATAATAATAATAATAATAATAACAATAATAATACAATGAAAAGACAAATCCATATAGACCTACCTATGGCTATTATTTATATATAGGGCCAAGTTATATTATATTAAAAATGCATAGCATTTTGTGCTAAAAAAAAAAATTAAGGCCTTTTTAAAAGATATATGACAAATAAAATAGTTGTATAGCCTATAATAAATAATCCAGTATATCAATTACAATATTTACCAATTCCATATCCAAATACAGCCTAATACAGTTTTAAGGAATGTAATAACTTGTATTGCATTTTAAAAATACATTTTAAACAATAATCAAGATAAACAACACACTCTGTATGTGGTGGCCCATGTTATAGTCCTCCTGGTGGTGCCTTTTACTTGTATTGGGTGTCACATTCAGGCCTGTTTGTGTCTGGAGGAGAGGAGAGCACAGCCAGGGGATCAACACCTGGCTTCCCCACCAAGGTAAGCTTTCGTTTGTACCTTGTGTTTTCAAGTGACAAAGCCACATGACCCTGACCAGGAGAGATGAGGTGAAAAATCAAAAATAAAAGTCCTGGTTATGGTCACAGGGTTTTGTCTCCTATCACAGAAGAACCCAGAACATCAGAGGACTTATTGTTATTTATTTATTTATTTATTTATTTATTTACTTACTTATTCGTTTGTTTCATGCCATGTCCCCTCCCCCTACACGGCACAGAGAAGGGTATATTGTGTTCTAATACTGGCCTCTAGCGGTGGGAAATGTAACAGCATTACCTTAGGATACATGTTCTGACAAAACATTGAAATGATCCAAATGTCCGAATGCTGATCGTATCTGGTAAGATTTTTTTGAAAACAGTTCCGAACAGTCCATTAAAACACAACTCAGGTAAAATATACTGTGTAGAATTAGTTACAAGGAAAGGACTATTTGTTTCAGTAAACATTGTTTCTAAGGTGAATTCAGTGGACGTTCTGTAACATTTCAGTCAGTCTCATAATGTGTAATTTTATTTTTTACCCTAAGGAAAACCCAGAATCTATGCCTTAAAATACGCTGGGGAATATGTCTTTAAAACGTTTCCATTTTAAGTGGAACTCATACTTCACACTAAGATATTGTGTATACTCTCAGGTAAGAACTTTACCTCTAATAGCTAGAATGCATTAATATTACTTTGCAGGACCATTAAGGATTATGTCTAGAACATCACAACAGAATGATTTCAAATAAAATAAATATTTAAACAAAATTTGATATTTGATTCAGGTTTGCCTAAAAGAAGCTAATCATCCAAAGACTACATGAAGAACCTTTTTTTGATGATTATTCACTAAAAATCTAAGAAAAACTAGAAAGTGCAGTTCATGCAGAAACTGCAAGTGTGCTGCGATGGTGCATGCCTGTGTGATGGGTATCAGGGATTAAGCATGTCAAATTTCATACATAGTTCTATGTCAATAATTGACCAAATTACATTGAGGGACATCACAGGTCACTTCAGGGTGTATCCAGAACCAGGCCTGTCAACACTTACCCCTAACCCTAACCCTCTGTGCCCCGCCAGGGATATAAAAAAAAACAGCACCATCTCATGCCACCTCAGAGTATATCTGAGACCCAGGTTGTCGAATGTTGTGACTATATTTTTTGTCTTTAGAATTACACTCTTTTTGGGCGAATTATTTTACCCTGCCAGGAACCTCATGGGCCCCAAGGGCATCAAAATATGAGTCTGTGTATAAACAGGACTGAGTGTGCTGATTTTCATGGCTGTGTATCAAAAACTGCCCAACCAGGGACCTCTGTGCCCTGTGTGGTACTTGGAAAACAGTCAAATGGAACTAATGTGGCCCAGAATGTCAGTACATATCAAATTTTAACAAGCTATTACTATTAATCTGTATTAAAAAATATCTGTCTAATGCCATGTTGTACCTCTTAAAATTATGGCCATTACTCCAAAAAATCTTTGATCCACCAATAAACCTTTATTACTTCTGCACAGAGGAAAAGACAATAGGATATCAGCAGTCGAGATTCTTTTGAGCTCAAATTTAAATTTTTGGTGTCACAAAACAAAGATAAAAAGAGAGAGATGAGAAGATTTCCATTTAAAAAGTGCTCAATCAAATTGTGTGCTTTTGTAGTTTATGGAGTGCAAAATATTTAAGTTAGTTTCCCGAAGATTCTGCGTAACTTATTTTAATTAAAAAAAAATAAAAAATTCACAACCTTTCCTTGAGATTGTATTTGGTGTCACACATTGGCAGGATCGTGTATAATTTTACAAAGTTGTCTTTTCAAAACATCACAGCATAGCAAATGAATGTATTTTTTAAATTATTATTTCTTAGTTTTGTTTAATCCTGTGATGAGTCTTTTTTAAAATGTTTGGGCACCCGTGTTTGAACCCTTGCGCTGCTCCCAACAGTACTCTAAATAAATACTGTATTCATACTAAATTGAATTTAAAACTTTCCATCTTGTAATAACACAAACTGCCCAGCAGGTGGAAGTATAGCCTTAATTTTCAGGGCAAGTTGAGTTTTCCATACGGACTTCGATAAAAAGCACAAATTATGACCTTCCATTAAACTGGTTCAGGGTCGCAGGGGTACAGGGCCTATCCAGGAGCACAGGGCGCAAGGCGGGAACCACTGGACCATTTCAGAGCTGTCAAGGAATGTGCAATGAAAATGAAAAAATGCTCCCAATGTACTCAAGAAAACCCAAGGGAGTGCATGGAAACTCCACACAGCCAGTGTCCACAGTTCTCTGGAGCTCATGTGATGAAATTTTGAAAATTAGTTATGATGAATGCTTTGTATAGACTTTGTTTTATACTTAACACACTTCTGTCATGGGAAAACTTCTTACAATTATTAACCCAGAGGAAACACAAATCAGACCAAAAGTCATAACAAGTACTACACTGGTCTCTCTACAAGTATTAATAATTCTCTGACAGGAAGCAGGCGGGTTATACCCGGAGGAAGCAGGTGTTCTTTTTAGGTCGCAGTGCAGAAATGTTTTCTATAAATAAACCAGAGAAGAAGGAGCATCCACCTTTACAAGAGTTCACTGTAATTATGATATGTCTTGACATGTATAACATAAAGCATAAATGGACACAGATTTTAAAAGGACAGACAGTGGGTGTAGCCTAAACTCTACACATTAAAAGTGGAAGAGGATTGTAATTCATTTTAGTGTAGCTCAAACATGAACAAACAGTATCAGCAAAGAGAGAAGAATGATTGTTTACGTACAGGACAGTACCTAAATACCATCGGCCATTGTTTTAAGACCACATGGGAGGCCTGGCATCCCTATAACATTCTTTGACATAAAAAAACATGCCAAGGCTTTGTTGGAAACAAATTCAATGGAATTCAATGATGATATATGGAGGTGATTCCAATATGAAAGGGTAGGTTTTGGGGGGAATGCTGTACAATTGAAAGGAGTTTCTCCAACTCTATCCTGGATACAGACCACGGGGCCATACAGGTTCTGTATGTTATCCTGTGGCACATTTGTCCAAAGGTGTTGCAGTTGTGACAGATCCTGCACCAATGGAGGTTATTGAAGTTGGCCTACCAGTTTGTCCAATAAATACTTGAATGGGGATAAATCCCATGGTGTATGGGCAAGCATTATCCTATGGAAGAAGCCCTGCAATGAGATGCTAATCTGTTAGGGTGCCTCATATCACTACTAGATGATCATGGTGATGGCTCCCAAGATCATCACACCAGACGTTATGGCAGACTGTCGTTCCACAGCAAAAGAAGGACTGAAGTGCTTATCACAAACCTTCCATACTCGAACCTGACCGTCATCAGATCCCAAAGAAAAGCTGGATTTTTCACCAAAGAGGATAAAGTTCCATTCTGTAGCAGTCTAGGATTCACGTTCACCACACCACTGGAGCCTGTGCGTTTCTGAGTGTCTACAGTTTGTTTGTGTAACTGTAGTGTTGAATGGGAAAGATTAATTCACACTTAGAAAATGGCTTTCCTTAAAAAAGGAATGCAAAGGAATCTAGGTGTTTATTAAAAAGTGGCCTTTTTGTTTATCCTGCCTTGAAGCACGGTTTCTCTTACAATGTTTGCTCGACCTCACAAAATAAATTGGGAGTCAAGTTAATGTCTGACTCCTCAAACTTTGAAAGTTTTACGATTTATGTGCAATATTTACAGTTTGCAAAGATAAAATAATATTTGTTCAATTAATTTAAATGGTTTTGGTTGGTATTTGGCAACAGAACTAACTGCAGTTACACTGGGGGAAGATAGGGATGCTGCTATGTTTGATACTGTCTGTAGCATAAGTTTGGCGTAGACATGCGCCTCCCCTAATTTGAAAACCACCAGACACCAGACAGTCTCTATGTTGTTATAGACAATTTCAAATTTTTGGACATGTAACAATGATGAAAGCTGTTCCAAAGGTTTGTGTGTTTTTTCAGGAAAAAGGCAGAACCTCCCTAAACTTTCACTGATAGTCGGCACTTTTCACACAGACCCTTGCATCTCTCTCTCAACCAGTCTTTCTCTCCCTCTCCCTCTCCCTAACTCGTTCTCCTGTGCTGCCTTTCAAACACACATTCACATCCAGTGCTTGGTCAGAGGAATCCTAAATACAGCAGGAACGAGGGAACAAGAAAGGGCAGAAAGGAACGAAGATAAAGGAGGGGGTGCAAGGTAAAGAGGTACAGAAAAATAGAGAGAGAGTGTGTGCGAGTGCAAGGCTGGAGGATGCGGATCGATATCTCTTGCTGCTTCAGCATGTAAAGCAGCGAACAAATCAAAACAGAGCAGGAGAGGCGGACGGAGGAGAGTCTCTCGAGCATGGATGCTGCATCCCTCGCTTGCTTCAAACGATGCATACACGATACGGGGCAGGTATCGCCTTCTGATTATCTCAGACTCTCACATTCTCCAGAACAAAAGGAAGAGACGCCTGAAGATCCCCATGCACGAAGGTACAGAGGTAAGTTGGAAGGCTGCCCATCTGTCAGACAGATATGGTGCAAAGTTTTAGGGTTTGGCTGTGTTGTTGTATAGATCATGCCAGGTTGAATGCCAGTGAGAGCATGAGTTCTTGCCGTATCCTAGGTGACGTTTTCACTAAGTGACATCTCCACACAAGGCATCAGGATCAAGAGTGCAGTGCCAATGGGGACAGATGACAGGCTGTTGGTATTTTACGCAGAGCTGCTGGATGCAGGATGGGATGAAATGAAGTGAGGTGGGGGCGGGGATCTGTGAAGCAGTTGGTTGAGGTATTGCTGAAAGTCAGTGGACGTTCAGATGTGTAAAGACACAGTGTTCAATACTGTCCCAGGGCAGCTGCAGGGTCCACAATGTCTCCCCTACACAAGTGGCTGTCAGTCACTCAACCCCAAATTTCACATGCGTCTGTAAATTTCAGCATTGTCACTTTGTCGAGATTAGAGTCGGGAACATTTATGCATTAATTACCCACCTGCATGAAGTGAGCTAAATTAAATAGTACACAGCAGGCAGGGGGTCAGGCACTGGGCCAGAGTCCGGTTGTGGACGTATAGATCTTGACATGTACACACCATTTACCTGTCAGGTTGTGTAAACAGATCATCAATCTGGATCAACAACACCTAAGGCAGAGAGCTCGATAAGGCTGCCCAGATAAAATATGACAGGCACAGGCCAGAGCATAGGGTTTACCAACTATGCGCTTTCTTGTCAAGGATCAGTCACCTCTGCAGGTATGATATTACTGGGTTTAACTGTTCACTGAAACTGCCACAATACTTCAGAACTTTCTTTCAGAAAATTCATCCAATTCTAAGAACAAAGGGAAACTAACTCCTGATGAAAAGGAACTTTAAGATAGAAATGACCAAGCACCCCAAAACTATGCAAATTGAACCTAGCTTCTGAGATGACTGAAAAAGCTGGATTAAGTTTGGTTTATGCAGGGGCAACCATGGCCTGGATCCTACCTTCTAGAACCAGAGGAAACTCTAAAACTCAGACGACTGAAGTATCAGGCTAGAAGGAACATACAAACGTGGCTGACACAGAACTGGACTCATCTTGAGACCAGAAGAATGGGCAATTTCTTCTCAGTGAAATGGAAACAAACCAATTACTCCTGCCCTGTGGAAATAGGGCTATATGCCTGGAAAATGTTCAATCCAACTAACAAACCTCACCTTGCCAGAGGCAGGATGCGAACCAGAAAGGCTTAGTTGCTAGAGCACTGGTTGCTAATGAGGTGGAGACCAGGTGACAGTTGTCTGTTGGTCAGACTTGGTGTTGATTTCGCAGGGTAAGAGTCATTCCTTTACACAAGGACAAGGCTGCCATGTTCCACCAGGCAGGAGCTCCATTATGGATGGGTGTTGGTCTTAAAGTAATCGCCATACCCCAATTTCGGGCTGAGTTCCAGTACGCACTGTCCACTGCATGGTATTCATTGATTCAAAGCTTGTACTGACCCTGGGACTATTTAGAGATGCCAGTTGACTTAAAATTGACTAAGTATATTCGAAACCTATTCACTAACCATAACCGTACGTAGTCACCATAATTGCTTTATAGTGGCCCTACTGAGAATGTGTCCTATTTATTTTGCGGGTGGGGAGATCAAACATGGAGAACAGGATCTGAATAATGATATTTCATCAAGAACAGTGAATTGAATTAGCTATAAAATCACCAACAGATCTCTTAAGAGATACAGCACAGAGCTATGACCCTCCAGGACCAAAATGATACTATCCTGACCTAAACCATTCAAGTTCTATGAAGTTCAGGTCACAGAGTGTAAATCAATAATATCAAAAGCCTAAACTTTGGTATCGTGTCAAAACGGCTGAATGCCCTGCTGCATAACTAATTGTTATCGATCGTGTTATACTGCTGTCTGCACTGTATATCAGCATCACTTGGCACATCTACAAAAAACCAGTAATGCCTCACATACTGATTATCATGTTATGACATTATTTCACCCTGAAGCTCTTGATCAATTTTCAGGCATATCGATAGAGCCGGAGCCAAGCTGTTTATTTGTACGTGCAGGATAAATGCACGTTCGGAAACAACCACACTCATCAGAATCGCTTGGCACTTTCACCTGGGCCAGTAGAGCTCGTCTGATATGGGCTCATCTGATTGTTATGCTTGGGTGATTTTTTATTCCGCAAGAAAGCTCGCTGATCAGTATTCACGCAAATGCTGATCTGCAGCAGGAGCTAAGCTGTTCATTCATGCCCGGGGTAAATGTGTTTCCCGAAACAAAGTGCACTCATCATGTTATCTGCCCTTGAGAGTTATGTAATCATGTCCTTTCCTTTCAGATGTAACTGCATGGCCAAATGCGACGATGATTTCTGTTCTGATATCCTGCTGAGCCGGTTGCTGTGGTGATGGGAAGACGGGCGGCTGATCTGGCCACTCCTGTGCCAGTGTCCGAAGTGCCCGCTTTGGTGGGTGTCCGTGAATGGAGAAGCAGAGAGGTGGAGCTTACCTGTGCTCAACAGTGTAACGTTGGGGTACAAACGTCACCCGCTATACGGAACTGTCACTCAGACAAAAAGATGACCACGGCACCCAACGGGCACATCGCAAACGAAGGCCACAAAAGGAGTGCACTTTTTAAACACAGAAGCCTGGACAGTAAAGTAAAGAAGGGGGTAACATTTCAAGGTGTAGATGCTGCAAGTGAGGATGAAACCCGACTTAGCAGTCATCCAAGCAGGACCAGGAAAGGAAAGAAGGATTTCCGCATCACAAACGGAAGCGTGGTTGACTCTGAGGTCATGGGTGGGATCAGCAGTGACATCAGTGAGGGGGAGGAGTCAACACCCAGGCTTAAAGCTGCTGTGCATTCTGGCAAGAGCCTCAAAGTCCATCCTCCATGTTCCCCTCCACACAGATTCCCATTAAGGATCTGCACCAAGTGTGGAGGCAGACGAAACCCAGTGGCCGCAGCACTCCACAGCACCACCTGGGACATCATTTCACCCTGCTCCATCGGCACAGAGAGCGTCAGATCAAGCTCAGCGGCCAGTTTGAACTCTAGAAAAGAAGCAAAAGCTTCACTTTCCCCAGCAAAAACTCAGAATGGGAAATACCCCGACTTGGGAGCTATGCAAATGGAGAAAAGGATGGTGGTGACATGGCCTCATTCTAATCTAAATATCAATGTGACCAGCAACCAGCTACTGGAGTCTGCACAGGAGGGAGAGGCAGTAATACAGAGTGGACATCTATCAAAAAGAAGATGCCTTGGCCCTGGCTCTCCACCCATTATCAACGATACTCCAGTTAGTCATACATTCACGCACACAGTTGCTGGGAGTGCAGTTAGGGAGATTTGTCAAAAACCTTTGCTTGTGCACAGTGGTCCTTATACACCGTCTAAATCTTCCACCACCATGAACACACTTTTTACCAATGCAGTACAATATACCAGCTCTACAACTGATTCTCAGTCAGTTGCCATCAAGGACATGGACCAGCTGCCTGCACCAAAGGCTGGATCACAAACTCCTAGCAACGTTCATCCCAGCAGAGTCTCACCCAAAATTCAGTCTGTACATGAAAACATCTGCTCGAGTTCTTCATCCAAATTGGATTCACTCCGTTTTTGTGAGGATCAAAGCTCTGGAGGGAGTCTCAAGACGTTTGGCAATTTACAACCTAGCAGAGACATTAGCAACCTCTCGAACGGATTAGAGGCGACGCAAACCACACACAGAAGGCCTACAGTCTGCTCAAATGTAAATCCCAGCTCTAAACCTCAAAGCGTGGAATGTAAATCCTCACCCGCCACCAATTCTGTTTGCTCCAACCCTCACGATAAGTCCACTTATACGCTCAGATGCTCTCCAATTGGTAAAACATCGTCTTCGGGCGTATCACCTTTCACAGCTTCGCACCTGAACGCATCCTCCAACCCTCCCAGCGTATCTGTAGGTACTCGCATTCCCATATCACATCAGTGCACTCTCCCAGACGCTGGCGCAAATGTTCCGCTCCCTAAAAAACCCTCACACCCCCCTCAGACAACCATCCATAGAAATAACGGCGATAGTAAATGTCCTGTCACAACGTTCAATCTTTTATCCCAGTCCAACACGGTTACAATCACGCAAACACTTAACAATGTGCATTCAGGTGGTATTGACAAACCTAAAACGAATCAGAAGTGCACATCTATTATACAATCAGTTCCTAATGTTGCACCTATTACAGAGAAGTTAGACGAGAAGTCTTGCAAATCATCAGCAGCACCTAGAGATGCTGCAAATACTCAGTCGATGACAACATTTGAGACAAAAATAGGTTGCAAACTTATCGCAGAGGCAAGGAACTATGAACTGGTCCCGACTTCAGAATTACACCAGCAATCCGCACCTCAAAAACCAGACAGCATCACCGAGAATAAAAAAACTAATTTCAGCCCCCACACATGCAGACCTTCTAATTCCCCCTGCCTACACCCAGCAATCCAGTTATTAATTGAGGTCACCAGGAACAAAGGGACAAACGCAGACTCGAAACTCATTCCCCATCCACCGCTTTCAGAAGGGAGGCATACCACAGAGACCCTGCAGGAATTGGAGTCCCACTCAAGCATTGTACTACCTGTTAGTGGACCTGTCTCCAACGGCAGCTGTGCCCTTACACATTACCACCCTCCCTCTTTGGTTCTGCTGTCACGTACGTCCCCTGAGCCAAGCTTGAATCAAGACCTTGAAACGAGGCTGGAGAGCGTTGAGACGAACCTCCAGGCCAACCAAGAGCGCGTCACGACACTGCTGAACATCATTCAGGATTTGGAGATGAGCCATGCACTTAGTAAAGGGTAAGAGAGAGGAAGAAAATGTACCTGTGTCTGAGAATATAATTATTTATGAAGGAAGTGTAAAAGGATGACAGAGTTCAGATCCCTAGACGATTGACATGGCAGTTTAGCTGTTTAGCAAGACCTTGTAATCAGAAATAACCGCAGGTACATATGGATAAGGCGCTTTTGGAGGTGGGTGATTTAGCAAAAACGAGAAAAGGTTACGGACAGTAGAGGATTCCGAATTTATGGCATTGCCGTCCTTATATGGCACAGAAATCATTCTCTTAACGATGCAGTGTTTTGCTCCCAGTTTTTTCTGGCACAGGCTCAGGACCCAACACAACCTTTATAGGTGTGCTACATACTTAGGAACTCACTTGTGCCCACTTGCATGACCTCACTGTACCATTTTAGCACAATACACAACACATACTCTTGTCAAGTTTGGTGGTTTGGAAGCATATAATCAGTCTTTTGTTTGGATTTTTTGCTAGCGACACTGTTCCTGGTTCTACACAGCAAGATCCAATGGTCACATCGCATCAGACTTTGAGCACTGCAGTTCAATGAACCACTAAAGTTATACCAGTAACACCCCCGTTTTTACATGTAGAGGGGGTTGAATAAAGAAAGGCAGAGGTTTTGGCTGAAAAGGTAATATAAAGGTCTACGAGAGGGACTCTCCAAACCCGAGGAGCATAAAAAATTGCTTGTCAAGTGTTTTTTTCTGCAGTGCAATCTAGTTCTCTCTGTGATAAGGTTCAGCATTTTCCAACAATCTCCCGAGAGCAATTATAAAAATGATTCAAAGGTTGGAGACACAGCATTATTTGCTTCCCTTTCTTCACTCCATCACCTGATGCTTCCTTTGCTCCGCAGGCGTCGTTGTTTCAGAACTGGCCAGAATTTAAGCGAATGTTCCACCTGCCAGGAGACAGCATGCATCATCTACAGGTGAGTGGCAGCCCACTAATTAATAAGGATTTCAAAAATTGGTAATACCATGCTACGTTTGCTCTAATGTAGTTATTCACTCAAGAGACGTAAAGTCATTTGTTTTACTTAGCAGTACAATCAGCTATGCCCTTCCCAGTAAATTAAATTGTATTTTATGTGGAGAGCATACAAAATGAACGAGAAGCCAGAAAAGTGGAGGTTGCGATGGAAGAATTTGACACCACTGAAAAATGAATTAACATTTTTTTTAATTAAGGAACATAAAGCATATACTTGGCACCAACCCTGGCACCACGGTCAATAGCAAGAAAAGAATTGTGTTCTGTTTTTGCTCTCGTCCTTAGTGTGGAGTATGATTTCCGGCAGCAGGAACGGCGATTCAGGGATGTCTTACAGACTCTGGACTCTCCAGTGAGACAGATATGGGATGGAGTTAACATTGACTCTGTCTCTTTCTTCGCCTATGTCAATCAAATTCGGAGGACATCTCAGTTCAGCATTCACACCGAGCAAGAAACCAAGAAGAAAGCCAAGAAAATGAAACTGTGCAAGAAGCTCTTGAGCTGGCTCCCTCGAAAGGTCCACAGGAAGTAGGTTCTCTTAGCTGAGTTCCACCACTGCCTCAAGGGCAATTATCAGGAGGAATAATGCTGGTATCATAACACATCGGTCTTCTGAAGCCAGAAGATGAACGGTCCAAGAGATAACGCTCGAGAGATTTTGCACGACATAATAAGACCATCCTTGCCAAATCTGTAAACCACATCGCGTTCCAACCTGAACCTTTTACCAAGCCTGATATATTAATCCAATGCTAATTTGTATATTTGAGAAGTGTATTAAGATCACTACGACAAGTTTTTGAAACGTTTTTGGACTTCTCAGTGGACTGGGATTCGACAACGCGACCCCGCAGCTCCTTTCCTTACCGTATGCATCTAAATAAACCCCAGATGTTAAAGACCCCAAGCGTACACAGTGTGGTTGGTTATTTTGGGTTGCGCGCCTTTGCCTAAAGCTGGCACAAGCATGAAAGCAGCTTTCGCTCAAATCAAAGGGCACACACTCCATCTAGATGCACGTTGAAAACTAGGGCGTCTGTCAGCCTGTTTATTACTTGTATACATGCAATATAATTGGTGTTTAATTTTGTGTAGACATTTGAAACTTTATAGAATAACTAGTGTGTTTATGAAATTGGCCTCGGTGGCTGATTTCTCACAACAGCCCAGTAGAAAGACCCAATTTTTTAGGTCATGTAGACCAATGCAATGCTACCTTGCCCTACAACAAGGATTGTAAACAAATCTAAATGCTAGACCATGCTTACTTGGCCAAAGTGAACAGACTACAGGTTACAAGCAAGTCTCAAATCTTAACCTTTAAATCTCAAGCAAGTCCCAAGTTACTGTGGTAAATATTCAAGCAAATCAAGTAACCTGCTCAAGTCTCAAGTCAAGTCATACAATATTATGAAACATTAACTCAGATTCCACATTTAAATCAGCCAAAATACAGAGGTCATGTAGTGAATGTTATGTTCAGCATGAATAAATACTGTTGCATTTATTCTAGGATTTTTAACTCCTCTGTTGAACCCATCATGCCAAATGCAGAGCAGAGCATTATATAGAATTTCCATTTCACATACCAAAGCCACATTCAACTAATCTTAATCCTAACATTATCTTTTTTGCTAATGTTAGCTTAAAAAGTTAGCCTAAAAGACCTGTCACTTACTGTGTAGGTTTTGTAGTGATGGATGAAGTTGGATGTCAGGAAGATCGTATCGCTTATTTTTGATCCACAGACACGGCATATTACTTTTATCTTTTTACTAATTGAATTCACAACATAATCATTGAATCCAAACCTGACTATTTTTGGAAGAGAGTCACTTCCATGTTACAAGATTCTTCATTCTGATGGGTTGTCAAGTTTGCTTGCGCTACAACAGAACAAGTCAAGTCACAAGTCTTTTGGCAAGTCAAGTCTTAAGTCAATACAACATATTTAAGTGTATGATTAAAAATCACAGATTAAAAAGACAATTTCTTTGTTCTTTTCTCCCTCTTAAACATTTTAAAACATAGAGCACATGTTACATGTTGCCACCCTTTGGTTATATCCAAGAATTTTAAATTCCCTGTAGCTGAAGGCTACCACATACGGTACTTCAGCCGAAGCCATGCTAACCTCGTTTCCTTACATTTGCTTCTCTTCGATTTCCCGCTCGTAATAAGCGGATGTTGTGATACGTCACGAGACAAGGGGCTGTGTCCCAAATCACTTAAATAAAAGTACGGAAAAATGGCAACATTTACACACAAAGAAAGTATTTTTTACTATAACTTTCCTTGCCTGGATAAGGGACTGACTCTTAATGTTCACGAGTCATTTTGGACGAGTCCGAGTCGAGTTGAGAGTCATTAGGGACGAGTTTGTCTGAAGTCTGAAGTCTTTTTCTAGGCGACTTAAGTGCAACTTCGACTCGAGTCGCTCACTCGAGTGCCCATCTCTGCAACAGAAATCAACCAGTCATTTCAACAAAGTCTAAAGTCATGAATACAAAGTCAAAGTTGCGTAATTTATCAGTGTTAGCCAAGAAAGTCTCAAATCAATCGGGTCTTGTCATGTGATTCGAGTCCCCCAACTCTAGAGCAAACTTTTAAATGAGAAATGAGAAATGAGATCTACGGGTTTTCTTAGTTGTACTGTACTGACGCTTCATTTGCACTCCCTCCCAGAAAGGCCTCTGACATTTTTTGGATAGTCAGATAGGTGATGACACTTCATGGCTAGTTTTGCAGTGCTTGGTCAGAGTACTTGGAACAGAAACTTGGATTCTGCTGTTCTGATGGGATGAGTGTTTGAGGTTTTTGACCACTGTTAGAGTTGCTGGTTTTCAACACTATGGCCATTAGTCCAATAAAGCTAACTAACACACATGACATGTCCTGGACCATGTGATCTGAGGCATAACATGATTCCCTTTTTGAGAAAATAACAATATATAAAAATCTTTTATTTATTTTACTGGTTGAATTGTTTTTGGTCAACAATTTGGGCTTATTATGGCGCCCACTATAAGGTAGCATCTGTATCAAACCTGTATTCCTCTCACTGTACTTGCAATACAGCGAGAGAAGACTTCCCAGGGGCCAGTTGTGACTTCAGAGACGTATATTGTCAGGAAGACACATTTGGCAACCCAGTGCTTTAACATTTCTGTGATTTGCCCCTAGTATCAGGATTTCAGAACGTCGGCTGTCGAGTCTGACTCATTTCTGCTCCCGGTGGATTTGTGGAGGAAGTGCAGGCACACAGCAGGTCTCAAAGGCCTAAACCAATCTAAGGCCTTGTGGGTTATTTGAAAAAAAAAGTTTGATTGAAACAGAGACACACCAGAGTAAGTCAGTGATCCATGACAAAAATCCCACTATGGATTCGTATGAAGTTTTCTCTGGATTCTCTTACACATCCAGCTTCTCTCTTCCTGTCGCACTGTATCAAATCTTTCCCGTCTTCCTGAAACGCGCACACGCATGCTGAAACCCGATTTGTGCCCTACTAACCTTCTCTGATTAATAAGCTCACACCAGGGGCGACGTGCTATTTTGGAACAGATTCTGAGTTAGCATAGATTTGGCGATAAAGATGGAAACAAGAAAAGCCAAACGCTGAGAATGTTCAGTCGCTCTAATCTCACAGGCGCTGCAAATGTCAGGAGCCTGGTTCAGTCGCACCGCAGGGTTTTTCTTTTTTTTTTTTGATAAGCAGCAACAGCCTGCTTTTAAGCGCAAGATAGCTTTGCTCAAAATGACCACACTGAAGAAAGAGCCTCAAGAGTTTTGGCTCAGCGCATGTTTTTTAATTATTTTTAAGATCTGTTTACATAACGCACAAAAAAGGCGGCTCAGTGGATGTCTCTGAACTACCGAGGGAGTCAAGGTGGGGGGTTCTAATCTTTATCGCCAGTCTAGCCGCCAATGCTAAAGTCGGCACGTTGCATGCACTTTAAGTCTACAGTGGAACATGAATCGCTAATTGGGAACAAAATCATTTTTGATCATCTGCTCCTTCCATCCAGGCTCACACTGGTATACTAACAACCTCCTGCTTTATTAAATCTCCACATGAACCCGGTGTAATAAAGAGATTTCTCTCATGTTACCTTCATAAGCTGCAAATTTCCTCCTGTGCCTAATCAAATTAGCCTTTAATGGGGGAGGGAGAGGGAATCATCCCACAGGCCTGCAATCAGAAACTGAATAAGTAGTCTAACTTATCTAAGTACAGGAAAAACAAAACGCTAAAGGAAATAAAGTGATAGTATAGCAGTTGCTCTTTAATTCTGCACAGGGTCTGAAAAGCTAACTTTACTCATAAGTAATGAATAGAATACATTCATTTGTTCATTATATATGCAGCTAAATTCAGAGGTGGCAGGAGTACAGAAGTATTTTTACTTAAATAATCTTACTAATACGATTTGTGCATGGTAGCTGACAAAATAAGCATAATAAACTAAACTAAGTCCAGTTTAGTTTATTCAACATTGCTGTTCATAATCAATGACCAGTCAGCTGCAGGTACAAGGTAACGTGAACACAAGTTATATCAAAGATAGTCATATATATATATATTCATTATCTTCAGCTAAATCCACATGGAGCCGCAGGCCAGCCGGTGCCACAACTCTGGGTGCAAGGGCAGGAACAACCCTAGACGGGGCCCCAATCCATCGTGGGTCACACACAGTCATGTACACATTCACACACTAAGAGCCACTTTTAGAGACACCAATGTCATGACACC
>JAUZSU010122876.1:0-17930 GCA_034780255.1 Parotocinclus maculicauda
ACAGCTTTGGGATGAATTAGAGCGGAGACTGAGAGCCAGACCTTCTCGTCCAATATCAGTATGTGACCTCATAAATGCTCTTCTGGAAAAATTTTCAAAAATAGTATAGTGAATAAATCTAGCATATATACAGAATAGAAAATGTAAAAACCCTACAGTACCCTAGTGCATCAGAGTGGGCAGTGGGTCACTGCTGCATCATTAGGGGCCTGGCCTCAAGCAGCCACTGTGCCGCTGTGTGACACCTCTAATGCACCACCTTGTTAGAGCCACGCACCACCTGAGTGCCACTGCACGGGCATATGTTGTAAAACAAAATGAAACACTGTGCAAAAGTTTCTGAGCAACTCACTTAAACACTGAGCATCAATGTTAGACACTAGAGAGTCTGAATTCAGCAAAACACCGTTCCTTTGTCAGCATTTCGTTGACGAACAACAACTTTCACTTCCTTGATCTGACCACATTCACGCTGAGCTTTCCTATGTTTGCCAACTGGACGCATGTTAACATTCACTTTCTCAATTTTCACTTCAGCTTTTATTATTGCACTCCCCATCTCTATAAAATATGCAAAACACACTTAAAGAAATAATCCCATTCAACATTTAACAAGGCTGCACAACTTCAAAATCAATCTGCAGAAGTTGGAAATGGTTGCAGCACTCTCTCTTGAGGTTATGGCACACCAAAGCAGCATGTGGTGCAGTAACACAAAGTCAGTTTTGTAAATAAAATTATACATGGAGTTCCTGGTTGCTTCCTGTAGGTATGGTAAACCATATTTATGTATTTATATATGTTATTTACCAGTTTAGGTAAGGCAAGGTCATTTTTATGTGCAGTGAAAGAGTAATTGGCTTTTATACAGCATTTGAGACCACTTGCATGTGCTTATCCTTCAGTATAGCGCATCCATGAGGTTTAATTCAATTAAATTCAAATGTATTTCTATAGGGCTTTTTACAAAGGAGCATTGTCTCAAAGCAGCTTTACAATCTTATATTATCTTAAAAGGCCAATCCCAAATTGAGAAAGCCTGCGGCGACAACCCACCACAGTAGAAAGGCTTCAATGCCTCAAGCTCCAGGAGCGGCACTGTGTGGCCTTGTACTGGGCATGGATTGGGCAGATGATGGTCCACGGGGATCGCCTCACCCCATACTAACCGAAAGAGGAAAATGCCTCATCTGACGCTGAACCAGATGGAACCGTGCGGACGTTTTGCAAGTGACAATGGAGGAACTGAACCATGTGGCAGATCATCACAGAGTAAATACAGGCTTTTCAGCCATGCTTTTTTTTTTTGGTTTGGTTATTGTTTTTGAGGTGGTTGTCAGGCCTTGTGGGGGGACTGTACGTCTCTAGAGTTGTCTGATTCCCTTAAAAGGGAAGCGGGCAGTCTCTTAGACTGTAATAAAATGAGCATAGCATTTGTCTGCAGCTTCCAGCAGTAAGCCATATTTATTGGTTGTTATTGACCAGTCAAGTGAGATAATTTTTATGTGCATAATTATCGTTATCACATGAGCTCATTTATTTGTTAGTAATAGGTTTATTCATTTGAGTCAGTTTGTATAACTAGTCCTTACCTTAGCACTCTTAGTTCTGCCTAATCACTGTTCACAGCTATGAAAAAATATATATAATATAAAATATATGTCATTTAGTCACTAGGAAACGATGTGCCTCCAAGGACCTCCCACTAAGGACAGATTTCAAAAACTATTTTGTTACTTTTTTTATTACTAACCTTAATAATATTATTGATTTAAATTATATTATTTACTTAATTTTACTATTACTTTAATATACTTTTAGGTATTTACTTAATTAACATCTAGGCCACCCATGGAGGACAGGTCCCATTTGTCTTGGTCCTCCCAAGGTTTCTTCCTTCTACTTTCAGGGAGTTTTTTCTTTCCACTGTCACCCTAGTGGTCGCAGTGTGGCCTTTTAAGATCATGTAAGCTTGTAAAGCTGCTTTGAGACAATGCTCTATTATAAAAAGCGCTATAGACATAAATTTGACCTGACTTGACTCGACATATATGTATATTTAAATATATCTCAAATGCCTATATTTATTATGGTTTTCAGCAGTTCGTAAAGTAAGGGTTTGTTATGAGCAATATTCCTAACGTGGCTACTTTTACTAGAATAATAAAGTAAAAAGTGCAAATTGGTTAATTTGGAGAAAGTTTCAAGGTACTTTACTCAGTGAACTGGAACCCTGATTGATGTAAGTTTTCGTTGATTGTATGGCAAATGGTCCAGCGGAGGAACATAAGTGTATAGTGATTGGTATCGATTACTTGTTTTGAGCTAAACTGATATTTATAAATTTACTTTTACACCAGTACCAGATCTTTACACTTAGAATAGAAATGAAACACAGACAAATGGACCAACAATGAAGTTCAGTCTTTACTGAGCCTACATATTCTGATGGAGGTGTAACGCGATTTTAAGGGTTCTGAGTAAAATTTGCACACATTACATCACTTCAGCATCACACATACAATTGCAAATAAAAAAGAAAAACTGAAAATGAAATGAATGCTGGTATTTTGGGGGGAGGGGGGCAGCTCTGCAAGGGGTAGTTCTTCTCAAACTAACTGTTCAGGGAAAAAGTGCATTATCAGCCCTGAGTACATACAACAATCTATTACATATTTCTGTGAAACAATTCATATCTCAATTATCAGCCCACGCTGAGCCTCTGAAAGATTTTGGAAAGAGTGTTGTGATTGCACCAGACGGTTCCCAGACCAAACAAGGCCTGTGCGTGTGAAAAATACGGAACTGGACTCATGACATCACGTTAACGCCATGTCTCCAGAACAGCCTGACTCGTTCTTCTTCGTTTCCCACACTTTAAGTTGAAAGCAGAAGTTTTGAAAGAGCTTTTGTGTGCTTCTATGAAAGTCTGGCCTTTGCTCGGTGAACATTTGTTTTGCTTTTTGATTGGTGGATCATTCTTAGTATGCCTCTTTGTTAGTGTGTGTTGTTCTGGTGTAAGTGGATCAGACACAGCAGTGCTGCTGGACCTTTTTCAGTCTATCAGCGACAGTGAGGCATTTAAAAACTCCAGCAGCACTGCTGTGCAACACACACGAACGCTCCTGTCGGGGTCCTGACCATTGGAAGTACATATACACTATTAAATACACTGCTCACAAATAATAGAGGATATTTTATTGGGAATATTTCATTTTTAAGTAATTTGTGAAATTTTGTGATCACTGCTATCACCGATCTTGATAAACACGACTGAGTTGACTCAGTACAAGGTGCGAAACTAAAACTTCTATCTGGCACACTAGTTTGATTTCATTTCAAAGTATATTTGTCAGTAAACTCATTCCTTCATTTTCTTTTCATTCCCGCTTAATCCAGTTTTTTTATGTCTCCGAGACGCCTCTGATGAATATAGGAACTAAATATACCTTTTTTTATCAGTCTGGTGGGTCTAATTTGGGAAAGTATATGTGTAGTACTCTTTTAATATATATGGTACCACTCTGCACATTCTGTGAATGCTATATGGTGCCTACTGGACTTCATACTTGATTTCTTTCTATATTAGACAACGGTTCTTGCCCTGTCATTTTACTTTATTAATAACTTTAATAGTAAAACTATGCCATACAGCAGCTGCAAATCAAACTTTCTATTATTTACTTTCACATACTCTTATGTTTCCTCTACTGTAATATTACTGATATGTCCTGTTTTGTTACTGTGCTGCTGTGATACTTAAATTTTGCATGGGATTAATAAAGTGTTCTGTCTGTCTGTCTGTTTGTTAATCTATCTATCTATCCATCTATCTATCTGTCTGTCTGTCTGTCTGTCTGTCTGTCTGTCTGTCTGTCTATTTATCTATGTATCTATCTATCCATCTATCTGTCTCTGTCTGTTCATCCGTCTGTCCATCCGTCTGTCTGTCTGCCTGACCATCAATTTATCTATCTATCTATCTATCTATCTATCTATCTATCTATCTATCTATCTGTCTGTCTGTCTGTCTGTCTAGCTGTTTGTCTGTCTGTTTGTTTATCTATCTTTCTATCTAGTAAGTAGGGTCGGCACAGTGGAACATGCTCTCAGAGCTCCAGAGATCCCTGTCTCGATGTTCAACTTTGGACTCCATCTGTGTGGAGTTTGCATGTCTTCCCATGTCCATGTGGGTTTGCTCTGGTTACGCCAGCTTCCTTCCACAGTTCAAAGACATTCTAACTAACTAACTAATCCATGTAAATTTTCCCAAATAAGACAAGAGCAACAAACAAGAATGAATATTACAATTCAAACTAAGTCTTACCTATACATATTGGGCATGCTGCAAAAGGCTTCAAAACATACCCTTGAATGAACCACCCAGAAACAAACATCAAGGAGAAGGAAGGGTCTAGAAGTCTGACTTGGACTCCAGGTTATGGCATCGTCAGGCTCAAACTCACAATCTCCAGACAAACAAGATGTTTATTTTAAAATAAAAATAATGATAATCTGAATGGCGACATCTGATAATCAGTCCACTTAAATGTTCACTGACTACCATTAATAATGTGATTTTTTAAAATCCATTCAGGTTCCAAAAAAGCAGCCATTTAGGATTTAGCTGAGCTCTGTGCTAAGGATTAAATTATTAAATTGCCTAATAGCGTGTGACTCATTCTGATGCTTAACATGGGACACATGGTAGATAATCTTCAGAGATTTGTGGAATAAACACAGATGTTCTCAGCTTGGTTTTAATCGTCCTGATAAAAAATATATGTCAGCATTTATTGTATTGTTCATGAGCTCATCAGATTGACTGACAACTGGAAGCGCCATGGTTGCAGATCCACTTTCACTCATCAAGGAGGCTGTCTGGCTCACCAGCAGACACAGAGGATGTTCAAAGTAAGTCTCGGGCATGATCAAACTGACGCGCAAAGCCTTAGTGTCGAATGGTCTCTCGTAAGGGTGTGCATGCCAGACATGGTTCATGGAACCTGCATGATGCATTGTGGAGTCACAACGATTTGTGACATTGCTTCAGTCATCCATCCTGTAAATCTTAAACAGATTAAATGGTTCATCATTCATTCCCAGGCTCTGTTTTAAAACCAAATAATGTGTGTGCCCCACTGAGAAGATGCATGATTTGGATAAAATAATGGCAGAAAACAAATAATAAAGTCTATGTGAATTAATCTGAATTTGTAGTGCTCCAAATTTAAGAATGTAATCAAAGAGCTGTAAAATAGTCTTTTAATGGAAGGGGATGTTTAAAATCATTCTTAGTATTAGATTCGATTTTGTAACTAAGATAAGTAACACCAGTTCTTCCATGTTTTAATTGTGAAATTAATTAACGTGATTAAAAACTATTGCATCAGACTGTGAGTTTGCTCATGCTGTGTGACTTTATATATGAAGCACAGAAATGAAAAAATATCCATCTCATAAACAATAATAATGATATTAATAATGTGAATGTGCCTTTGGTTCGAGGGTTTGAATCCCAGCTATGCCTTCCGCTGGGTCAGGCACCTCACAGACACAGATGACTTGAGTTGTGTGTCTCGTTATTTATCCAGTCTCTGATTCTGATTCTGTTTTATTGATGTATACATGTTGGGTGATTTTAGATCAGGCAGCTTTCAAACATCCTGTTTGGTACATTTGGATGTTTGGAATGTGACACATGGCACTTTCATCTGGCGCTAATGTTGCTTGAGCATGTTTCCTTTGTTAAACTAGTCGAACAGACCAAACGCAGCAGCAGACCACACTCTTTAGATTTTGGGTCTCTAGTCTAAATCGGCCTGTACAGCTTATCAGGGGAACTTCCTCTGATGCCAGTCCTGTGCCAAACTTTATTAATGTCCTGAATGAGAGTGGAAGCCAGAGCTGAAGAAATCTGAAACGAGAGACCACATGGCACAGGACGTCAAGGCTCCACGTCTCCATATTGAGCAGGTTTTTGGGGTGGCAGGACAAAACATAGGAAGGAGGGGTGCATGTTGAGGCCTAGCGGTTAACCCCAAATGCTGGAGGAAGAAACATGGCTTCATATGTGTTTGTGTGGGTGCTTTACGGTCCTTTCAAGAGGGGCTCCACAGGAAGTGAGGGGGAGGAGGAAGTCCTGTAACTGCCCCCAGAAACGTGTCGCCAGGAAGTTGGGAGGAGCGCGGACCACCCACCACGATGCAGGGTGGAATGGGTGGGGAGGGGGAACAGGTAGCAGAAAAAAGTAAACGGCACCCAGGCGGAAGCAGCAGGAGAGGAACTCCTTCACATGTGTCTTAGGAGAAAAACTCAGGAGCCATGTGCAGCAGGAAGCAAGTGGGCTAAAGTCTGGCCTCATACGGAGCCAAGAGTCTGAATTCGAAACTGCTTCGTGCCCACTTCTGTCTGGTTCTGTCAGAATCTGTACCAGCTGACGGAAAAGCTGCAAAAACATGAAAAGGGAAAACACAAACTCGCTCTGGTTTTGTTATGTCCATAAAAATGTCCTAACTGTCAAACACTACATTTGTTACCAAGTAAACCTCCCTGTATATATTTTCTAGTCTCAAACTCTGCAGGAACTTTTACTAAAATAGCGGATAATCAAGAGAGGTGCTCCAAATGTTGTCATTTATTTTAAAAAAAAAGAAATATCCCAGTATGAAATATCTAATATCAGTACCTATTTTTTGTGAGCAGTGTATTTCTTCCTGACAGCTGAAACAAAACTAACAACACTTATTCCAGGTTATTAACCTGATGTCCTTAAAGGTAACTTACAAAACCAGATTTTTATCTTCACCTGTGACAGGTCATTTGCCTCACCATGAATCTTTCCATCCCACAACATCTGAAGAATCTGAATCCTTTTTGCATAATGCAAATGTGGACTGACCTTTATGTTCAGAGGAGTTTCTGTTATTCTGTTTGTGCTGTCAGACTGTGGATCTGTAACGATCCAGCATGTGTTGCTGTACCTGCGGGGGGCTAACGTAAGAGCACTGGATTCAAGGCATGCACCCAAGGGTTAACTGAAAACTGAAAAACTGAAAATATGTCAGGTCTAACAAAGCTGAGTTTATTCCCTCTCTTTAGATGTTTATATGGTATAATGAATATATCCAGTTTAAAAAATAATTCAGATTTACAATGTTGACCCCTCTGCATTTCGACTGTTGGATCTCCGCTTCTGGGCAAAATCTTAAAAGATGGCAACCCAACCTTGTCTAATCAGTGCTTGGAGTCTTCTTCTTGCTTCTGGGTTTTTGTTTGGCCACAGGTTCTCAATGGGATTGAGAGTGGGGAGTTTCCTGGTCATGAACCCAAAATTTCAAAGCCACTTGGTTATCATTTTTGCCTTGTGACATGTGACATCTCCAAATTGCTTCTTGGATTGTTGGGAAAAGTTGCTCTTGGATGATGTTTTGATATCATTCCTTATTCGTGGCAGTGTTCTTTTTTGAGTGATCTTACTCCCCTGGATGAGAAGTTACCCCACACATGAATGGTGTCAGGATGCTTCACTGTTCACTGACACAGGACTCATGGTAGCGCTCACCTTTCCTTTTCTAGACAATCAGCTTTCCAGATGTCCCAAACAGTTCAAAGGGGGATTCATCAGAGAAAATAACTTTACCCCAGTCCTCTGTAGTCCAGTCCCTATACTTTCTGCATAATGTCTGTCCTTGATGTTTTTCTTGAAGAAAAGTGGCTTCTTTGCTGCCCCTTTTTGTGTCACTGTGTGTTCAGATGCTCTCACACCTGCCCTTGGCCATTCCTGAGCAAGCTCTGTGCTGGTGGTAGCTGCACCCGCTTTAGGAGATGGTCATGACGCTTGCTTGACTTTCTTGGATGCCGTGAATCCTTCTTCACTTTAACTGAACCACTCTTATTGAAGTTCTTTATGATTTGATAAATAGTTTATTACAAGCAGCAGTGTCCTTAACTATGAGGATAACAGAAGAAAACTTGAAAGCACCACTACCCTTTTAAATAAACCAGTCTGCACTTCTAATCAGCATGACAGAGTGATATCAGCTGTCTTGTCCTAATTGACTTTTTCTTCTAAGGTAACGCGATCTTCAGTGAAATTACATTAGCAGGCCATTTTGAAGGGCTGGAAGGCAGTAATTTTTGTGATTTCATTTTTATGAAGTCATGTTCATGGCAGGGAATGACTTTGCAAGCAATTGCAATTCTGATCACTCTTCGCAATCTTTGTGAAAAGCAAAATTTGTACCATTCACACAACTTTTGGTCACGTGCAGTACATTATATTTTTATTATTCAGTATATAGCAGTGTGAAGGGTCCAGGATGTTTTTGTAATTGTGAATCATGTGGTCTCAAGAATCTGTGATCGCCTGAAAACAGTGGTTTGTAGTTGAACTGAGGTGTAGATGGTAGCATGTAAGAAAGCTGGAACATGGTGCTCAGGTGGTTAAGCATTATAACACATCCACCACTACCAAATAGATTCAAGTTCAATTGGGAACCACTCCTCAGAGCTGAAACAGAAACTCATCCACTTGCATGAAATCCCAATTTTTAAGTATACTCTTCCCAATATTTGTGATAATAGGTTTCAGATCCAGTACATATTAAAAGAATAATTATCACATAATTGTGTAACTTCTGCTCTAGACACTACGGCGTTGTGATGACAAAAATTCAGCATGTGGAAATTAGGAATACGACACGTGAAAAACTAGAGCAAAAAAGAGCAAAAGTTGAAAACACAGCGCATATGCTTGACTAACTTCCAGATAAACAGATCAGTGATTTAATATGACAATCCAACTTCATAAGAACTGAGAATGTATAAGAATATTGGCTCTGTTGGAAATTTCTGCATCCCAAATATTTGCGTGGGTTTTCTCCATCCGGACTCCAAGCTCTGCCCTGTGGAAAGTCCCGGTGTCTCAGTCTGGCTCTTCTGGTTCCATTTGGGGAGTTTGTTTCCAGCTTTTGGCCATGAGTCACAGAGAAATCACAAAGCTGAAACACAATCAGGTGATGTGGGAGGCAGGAGGGAAGGAAGCATCCAGTGGCCTTCATCTGCTGCACATCTCAAATCAGAAGCTAAGGGTTTCTTGGAGTCTGTGAACTTAAAAACATGAACAGTTCATAAATACAAGTGTAACATTTACGTTCAGTCTCTGAAACATGTGAAACTTCACACCTAGAAACTCCATTCCATAAGTTCCTGAAGCTGGGAACCTCCAAGCTCTGAAGCCTATCCTGGAATTTACAGTATGTAGGTGAATATGTATCCAAAACGGGGCACCAGTTCATCACTCAGAGCTCAGAAAGGGTTGCTGTTACAGGCCTGGGAAATAATCCTAAATCTAGTTTCTCCTCCCTCATACATGGCCACCACTGGGACTTTGTCACCACAATGGTGTAATCTTTTAAAGAGCCAAATTAACCAAAATAAAACAAAAGGACATGTTTTTAAACAGCTTCTCATGCAGAAAATGCACAGCATTTACTTAACACTTACAGCACTGATTCTAAATTACACTGATAAAAGTATTTATCATTTTTTTGTAAACCACTGCAAAAAATCTTTGGTTGGTTCTCTGTAATATCACAAAATTATATGATTTTATCCAGGTGAAATAAGCTCAGACTCAGTATCTGTGTGATGAAAGAGCGCTGTGAAGAGTACAGAGGCATTAAAACACTACAGGTGATTATAACATTTTACATCACATGCTCTTTCCAAAACCTGAGCTCAGGCCAAATTTCTGTCGCTCATCATTCAGTTCCTCGTAAGAAGAGTAAATTCACTCTCTCTGGTTTGGGGTTAGTGGAGCACAGCCATCACAAAGAGACATTTTTTGCGTTAATACCACACGCACTAAGAGAATTGTTTCGCTAATTCCACCTGAGGTGAGGCAAGATTTAAGGTGTTTGACTTACCTGCTGTAGGCACCGTTCCACAACCAGGGATTCATGACTCAGAGCTGCACTGGAATCCGTGGGCTGTGCGGTTAGACTCAGTTATAAAACTCGACTGACTTCCAGACAGGGATTAAATCTGAACAATCACATATTTCTAATGGAAAATGAATAAAGAATTAGGAATTAAGAGGTTTGAAATTCATATGGACGCAATAATCATTTGTTACATTTAGTGCTGTGTTAAACTGAAAATGCAGTTTCATGGGAAATAGCTTCTACAATCTGTAAGCCTAAACATGGGTACAGATTTAGACACACGGTGCCTTTAATAACTATTAATAATTATACTTAAAACTATTCATAAACTTCATATTATGCAGGCAAATATTATATAGATGTAGCACAATATATCTATATTTCTTGTTTTGAGATCATTCTACATTTATTAGAAGCTATTTCAACCCATTTTTTAGTCGTCATAGTAAAATTATCATAATTCTATAGGAAATTTGCTATTTTGTTTTATTTATTTATATTATTATAGTAAAACACCATGATCACAGTTACTCACATCAGAAAAAAATGGAAAAATAATGACAACAACTCCTAATACTATTGCAATAACAAATAAGACTGTGGGACCTATACTAATTAAAAGATTTCAGTAGGGTAAAATAAATATATATATATATATATATATATATATATATATTGAACCCCTTAAGGAACAAAGTATGTTATCGTAGATGTGTTATTGCTTAGTATTATTTTATTATTTTATTATGATTCATTAGTCCCACTTAGCATACAGAAGCATTTTGTAGTTTTACATTCTCTGTTTGTCCCCTTAATTCTGTTTCCGAAAGGTCAGGACCTGTAGTATATGTGTATACATATATATTACAGATTTGTATTGATTTCTAAAATAATTTTACAATTATAAAGTCATGCAATTGCTTTTGTATTAAACAGAAAGTGCTTTTACCCACTACTAACCTTGTTTCACCCAACTAACAAGTCGTGTCAGTTACCATGGCAGAACATGTTCTGTATACATCATTATTAAGCAGGTATTTGTTTTGAAGGCTGAACAGACGAAAGGGAGTGGCACTAATCTCTACAGCCCTCAAGTGTTTATTTGTCAGCAGCCTTCGTGGGCCACAAGCATGCCAGGCTAATTAATTGCTAATGTCCGGCAAGGGAATGTTTGCCTCTTAGATCCTAAAGAGCTTTTTTCTACATTGCTTAGTCATGAGTTTCGAGTTTCTGGAGAGTAAATATCTGTGGGAGCTCGGCTTAATCTCATGCCGCTTTTCACGATCAATATGTAAGCACATCTTTACGTGTTGACATTATGACACATAATTTCTGGACATCAAAAGTCCATATATGACTCACACACCCCCACACATCTGATTACTTGTGCTGTAATGTCCATGTAGATTCCAACACTGTAAGACAGACATTTTTCCTCATGTCATTAAGCATGAAATCTCATGACTCACTCCCGTGTTTCATAACTCCCTTGTTTTGTTCAGTGTATTATGTGGCTATTATTATCACATATAATACTCACAAAAAAAGGAGATGTGGTTTCAGTCCAGACTCCCCAAAGTTCCAAAGTCCAAGTCACTCACTAGTGGCTGTCACTGTCAGCTGTCTGTCAGTCACCAGTCCATACACAGACAGACAGCGGTTATGAACAGACAATACCTTCATACACCAATAAATAGCCTGGTCCATCATGCTAGACCCCTGGCAAAATTATGGAATGACCACACTTACAAAATGTTCACTTATATTTGTGCTTCATAGCATATAAACAAATCACAGATGTGACACCCAACAGTTTTTGTTTCATTGCCGAACAAATGAAATAAAATTCTTATAAATAATGTGAGAATACTTCTACCCAATCAAGTAGGGGAAAAACAGCAAATCACTCAATGTTGAAAAAAACAGGCAATCAGCTTTGCATCTCTGAAATGCAAAATGCAAAATAATCGGCATTTAAAGGGGAACTCATAAAAACTTGCTCTTGGATTCCATTAAGTATGAACATTAACCATTGAACAATTTAATCCTATTTTTTTATTACATTTCAAGAAGAATATCCATTCCAGTGCGCGGCAAAAGATGTTGGAAACAATAGTGAAATGTGGATGATGTGGACTAAACTTTATGCTGAAACTTTTGGCTAATTAATAATTTCTGCCTGAAGAAAATAATTTAATTCACCAACTTTCATTTCATGTCAGTATCATGTTGCATTTCCTCAAAATAGATTTTATACATTTAGCAATTACAGTCTCAGGTGGTCAGTCGAGGTCAAAACAGTTGCAGTACAGAACAGTCTGGATGTTTGTGACACCAGTGGAACATCATAGGGATGGGTGTGTAACAAAATAAGACAGGGACAGGTTGATCAGTTCTACTGACGTAATCCAAACCTTGACAGGTTCTTATGGTCTTTCTGGGGTCACCCCATGGTTCGTTAGAGCAGCTACATATCTCTGTTCTAATATGACAGCTTAAAATAAGGTCATGGTGTCAAAATGAGCTAATGGAGGAAATTAAAACATGAATTACTTTCTCCTTAATCAGTAGGAGGTGAATTTGATATTTTGAGAACTCACTAAACTGGGTGAACAGTGTTTTGGAAAGTTTAAAAGAACGAAAATAGTCAATAATCTCTAATCATTCGTGTTTATTTCTGTGATCCAACCAGGAGTAGAATAAGCATATATCAGAAGTGTGGACCTGAGTCCAAAATTTGATGACTTAAACAAAATTAAAAAAGACTTGCGACTCGACTTCACCATCTGTGATTTTTACTGGGTCTATAAGACTCAAAAACTTTCCCTTCTATTTTTTAAATTTGAGGATTTATTTCCAAGTGTTAAAATAATACTGAATCATTTAACAGAGCCTTTTGTATTGCTTGGGCGGTGCTGTATCACTGTAACTTAGTGGAGCTAAGCTGCTCAGCTTTGTTTATCGGTAACATAGCAACAAAGAAATAAAATGAGCACTGCAACTTTAATATACTTTTAAGTATTTACTTAATTAACATCTAGGCCACCCATGGAGGACGGGTCTCATTTTGAATCTTGGTCCTCTTCTTTCTACTTTCAGGGAGTTTTTCCTTGCCACTGTCACCCTAGGCTTGCTCAATTTGGGATTGGCCTTTAAAGATAATATAAGATTGTAATGCTGCTTTGAGACAATGCTCCACTGCATTGTCTGCACTGCATTCACTGCACTGAATTGATGTATTAACCATACCAACAAAATTTATAGCCTGAGATTTTAAAAAAAAGGTCGATGTGAACACAAAATTCAGTTCATGCTTGATGTTTGTGTAGGAATTTAGAGACACATGGATACATAGAAAACGGCTATACATTGCCATTGTGTAACAGCTGTCTTTTGTTTAACGCTGATTGTGTTAGCAGATGATGATCAGTGTTACTTTCCATATCCGGTACATGTGCTTCACTTTAATAATGAGTACCTGAGCTCTCATGTTAACTGCGCATGTTGCACAACAAACGTGAGGAGCAAGTTGTTTGTCTTGGTCACAAATTTTACATCCAAAGTAGAGCTCAAAGGCTTTCATGATGTGTGTGTATATTGAGCCATGTTGCGACATTGACAAGACATCTCTGCTGTATTAAATCTTCCTGAAGACTTAAGTAAATAATATTGTTGAGTAGACTCACTATACTGTAACCTGAGGAACATTAACCAACAGCATCTGTAATAAGTCCAAATAACATCTGTAAATGACTCCAAATAACATCTGTAAATGTGAGCAGAATTCATAGTGTGTTAAGTGAATGTCCAGGAATGCTTGGACTTACCAAAACAGCTTGCTTTGTGGGCCATATTTTAGTTTGATGTAATGTAATGTAATTTGAAATTCATAAAAAGGTTGTAGTTACAGTAAAATGATAATTTTATTAATTTAATCAATGATAAATAAAATTTCAAGGGATTTCCATGGTCAGCAGCCCAAAATCCAGTCTTCTTCAAATCTTAGTCATAGTCTTGTCAGGATTAAATGAAGACACAAATTAAGCATATAAGAACAATAATAACAAGTCAAGTTAAATTTCTATAGAGATTTTTATAACGAAGTATTGTCTCAAAGCAGCTTTACAATCTTATATTATCTTAAAACACCAATCCTAAATTGAGCAAGCCTAGGGTGACAGTGAAAAGGAAAAACTCCCAAAATATAGAAGAATCCTTGGGAGGACCAAGACTCAATAAGGGACCCATCCTCCTTGGGTTACCTAGATGTTAATTGAAATAATTAAGTTGTAGTAATAGTGAAACTATATAAATAATACAATTTAAATTAAATAACGAAATATATTTAAGTGGTAAGCACTTGGAGGCACATCGTCTCCTAATAACTAAATGATGGAGGGAGTTCCTACACTCTGGTGGGACTGTTTTCTGTTAATGGAGACCAGTAGAGTGATGCTGAGGTGGAGGAACATCTAAATGTGTGGTGCTGGAACTGGTCCCGGAAAAGCAGCTCTGAGAGAAAATAGAAAATGTAGTTACTTATGGGTTAGGAGCACAGAGTCTATTACTAATCACTGATTCCAGGTGCAGCATAAAACTCCGGCAGCACTACTATAGCAGCATAGCTAAAGGGGAATAACCAGAAGGTAACACAGCCAAGAGGCAAGACCCAACCTGAGCCATGAACCCAGTCTAAATCTAACCAAAAGTCTGAGTAAATAAGAATGTTTTTAGTCTACACTTAAACATTTGGAAAGTGTCTGAATCTCGACCTCCACAACTACACACATTTATTATTGGCGGATTTACAGACTGATTCTGAAACAACGATTTTCTAGAAACTGCTCATTATTGATCATGATATTCCCCCTCAAAAAGGTTCTCATGCCAAATATGGTCGTGAGATGGAGTTTTTTCACCCAGCTGGTACATAGAGAATTGAGAATGTCACAGCTAAGCTCTCTGATAAATCTCCCTGAATGACACAGTAGAACTGCCCTACACCAACGCCCTGAAAATCTGCCCTGTGCATATAGTCTGGCTGCTAAGCTGTAAATCTGCCCAGGATTTGTTGCTCTGTTGTCGTGCTGGCTGTAAGCCTGGGGCATGTCTGTGATTTGGTAAGAGTGCTAGAGGATTAGAGTGGAATTGTAGTTAGAACAATTTCTTCGGCCAGCGCACTTGAGATGAATCATATCCCAATCATGTGATATTAAACCGTGATAATAAAGTTAATCCATGCTGCACTTTTAAGAACATGCACAGAGTGCGTTCCAAAAATAACAATATGACACAGGATTTTTTAAATTAAAAAGATTAAAATTAAGATACCTCAAATAAATATTAAAGAGTCATAATATAAAAGGCAAAATGTTAAAGTTGCCAAGAAGCAAAAATAAGGGAAATCGCACAACAACTTCTGGCCAATTTAACAGGACATACTGTATATCTGCAATTGTGAGCATGGGCAACAGTACTAACATGTTTCCTTTGAATAGCTGATTGTAATAATTGTTTTAGGTTATAATAAAAACGTTAAACATTTGTTTCATTTCTCGTATTGTTCAGGCTGTACAAATCAGTACCCAGTCAATTGTCATGTGGCCTTTAGCCCAATTTTTGTGTTAGTAAAATATATATTGTATAAATATACAAATATTTATAAATAGAGATTTTGTGAGGAGTTAATAAACTCAATAAGTATTTTTGAATAAAAATAAACCAAAATGAATGTTTCTTTAGGAATTTCTTCTTAAGTAAATTTATAAACACAAATTTGAACTAGATTTTCTTTCAGAGCAAATTTCTTCATTCCCTTGTACCTCAGGTGTATTTAGATTTAGATTGAGGAAATAAATCTATTATAGTCAGTAATACTTAAAAGCACTTAAATTGATTGATTCAATTGATTTTTTAAAGCCTGTATATAGGTTTTTACATCTGTGTTTTATCTGAAAGGATCATGTGTGGAGAGTAATGCCTAGCTAAATTAGTAACTCCTTTATTTATTAAAGAGCAATTTGGATGGATACTTTTTCTTTCACAACCCCAAATCAGACACAGTTGGGACGACTTTAGGGTTATTTGTTGTTTGGATGTTATTTTGTTCCATTCTTTCCATTTTTGTTCCAAAATACTACACACATTGTCTTTTGAGGACAGATCAAGACTGCGAGCAGGCCAGTTCAGTACATATACTCTCTTCTTCCGCAGCATGTGGTTGTGCATTGTCTTGTTAGAAATTCCCTGGAACATCTCTGGAACATTTTGAAAGCTTATGTTTCTGTAAAATCTCAGTGTATATTTTCACAGTAATGCTATCAATGCTTAACATGAGGATTATTTTTTACACAAGCACTTTAAAGTAGCATTTGTTAATGTAAATTGTACATTTACATTTACGTCATTTATCAGACGCTCTTATCCAGAGCGACTTACAATTAATAATCAAAAGTTTGCCAAACTAATCCCTTTTGCACGTGTGGCCAATCCCTGGTTCATTTATCAGATACTGATGCAGTGCAGTCTGAGGGTTCAGAGATCATGGGTGTTACTGAAATTCCTGATTATGTGAATCATTTGATGATATATCCACTGTAGAGGGAGAAATATGCTAATTCCTTTTCTGATTTGGGGTTGTACTTGTCATTTTCTTTGCGATAGACTAATTTTAAAATTAAAATAAAAAAAATTAAGAATGAAGAAATCACATTTCTGAATATCATTCCGAATCCATCCTGTGATTTTCACATCACATAATCAGAATAATTTCTGAGAAGCAATACTGGGAAGATCAGCAAATCATCCATCCCACCTACAGCTGCATGTGACTGCTCTGTACAGATGTCTTGTGTAATGTTTCCACAGTATGGTGTCAGAATGATGACAGACAAAGATTAGAATAACAAGCAAGGACATGTCAGCTTTCGGTTATATTTTTATGAAAGTAAGGCTCTGGCGTTTATCACATGTTATTGTAAAGGTAGTGAATTGAGTTGACTGAATGAATGTGTAATCGTTCCCAGGACTTTCCTATTATTGTTGATTTCTATTGCAATAAATTAACATTGTAAGTATTATTCTATGAATAAGAACCCAATAAATCAATGACAGAGTACAGTCACTGTAGTAAGGCTGACTTAAAAAGGCACTAACACAACTGTCTAATCACACTTCTAGACCAATTTTGAGTTCATACTTCTGCCATTTTGATGCCCACAAACATCTACTATTCCAAGTCTACCTGTCTACCTAAGAACCTGCTACACCTGGGTCATCTGTGGCCACCCTGAGATCTACAGCAGTCTAAATGAAGCCTTGGAGTGAGTGAAGGAAAGAGTCTGTTCTCAGGAAGTTTGTGGTGTTTCAGATATTATAGATTATGGATCAAACTTGATTTATTTAGATGGGTCTAGCTCACTTATAGCCTGGCTTCTAACTTTACTAGTACCTAGAAAAAATTATCATTCATTTCAAAATGTATACCATGACCCTCTCGAGATATACGTTCGATATAATGTCTATAGCTCTAGAGTTTCTGTTAATGTAATTCCACTGTTTTTAAAAGGTCTGCAATAACTTCCTTGTACATAAACCAAGCCCTAGAGTTCTATAACTGCTGTCCTGCTGTCTTAGTTCTACAACATTATTACTTATACAAATAAACAGCAAAGTAATACAGTGTTTCCTCGCCACTTCGCGGTTCACCTTTCGCGGACTTGGTGCATCGTAGGTTTTCAAAATATATTAATGGAAAAATATATTGCAGATTTGAGCTGTTTCACAGGTTTTTACGGAACTTTCACATTTAAAAAATTACAAGATGTATACAAATATATTAAAAATATTAATTCTAACAATAAAGGAATGTTATAAATGATAAAATATTACTATTTACAGTAAATAGCTGTGTAGGATATGACGTGCTGTAAGCTCGGTACGGACGGAGCATGTGTGATACGAGAGTGATGTATGGTGTGTTAA
>JAUZSU010122887.1:0-17929 GCA_034780255.1 Parotocinclus maculicauda
TTCTGAACAAAAGTTGAGCGCGTTGTAGCGCATATTTAGTCAATGACATGTACACACAACAGTATATATTTGATCACATATTTTTTGACATTTTAGGGGAAGCTGAGCTTCACTTGCAGTCTTAGAGCAATCACCACTGATATATATATATATATATATATATATATTCATATACATTCATTCAGACTAGTTATTTCTACTAGTTTACTAGTTGGTACACTTGTTTGTACTAGTTAAAGCAAAAATAATCTAAAAAATCCAGAAAATCACATTGTATATATTTTAAATTAATTAATTAGCATTGTATTGCATAAAGTAAGTATTTCATCACCAACCAACCAGCAAGAATTCTGGCTCTCAAAGACCTGTTAGTTTTAAGATGCAATCCTATTCTGCACTTACCTGTATAAAATACACCTGTCCACACACTTAATGAATCACACTCCAACATCTCCAACATCGCCAGATCAAAGAGTTGTCTAAGGACACCAGGGTCAAAATTGTAGACCTGCACAAGGCTGGGATGGACTAAAGGACAATAGACAACAGCTTGGTGTGAAGGCAACAACTGTTGGCTACAATTATTTAAAAAATGGAAGAAAAACAAAGGATGACTGTCAATCTTTCTCGGTCTGGGGCTCCATGCAAGATCTCACCTTGTGGGGTAAGGATGATTCTGAGAAAGGTCAGGAATTAGCCCAGAACTGCACAGGAGGACCTGGTCAATGACCTGAAAAGAGCTGGGACAGTCTCAAAGATGTTAGTAACACACTATACCGTCATAGATTAAAATCTTGGATAACAATGACCCGAAACACACAGCCAGGGCAACTAAGGAGTTTCTTTGTAAGAAGCATTTTAAGGTCCTGGAGTGTCCTAGCCAGTCTCCAGACTTAAACCCAATATAAAAATCTTTAAAGGAGGCTTGAAACTCAACGTTGTTGACAACCCCCAACTTGAAAGATCTGGAGACGATCTGTATGGAGGAGTGGGCCAAAATCATTGCTGCAGTGTGTGCAAACTTGGTCAAGATCTACAGGAAATGCCTGGCTGTTTGAATGTCTGTAATTGCAATTTCTGTACCACATATTAAATTCTGTTTTTCTATTGTATCAAATACTTATTTTATGAAACAGAAATTAATTAAATATCATACAATGCGTTAGTCTCTCACAGTTGAAACATGTTAAAAATATGTTAAATATTACAGACCTCTCCATTCTTTGTAGGTGAGAAAACGTACAAAATTGGCAGTTTATCAAATATTAATTTTCCCAACTGTATATCGGCACGGTATATGTACTGCTCACAAAAATTGTATATAATTATATATATATATATATATGATATAATATAATTTAATATAATTTGGAGTTTAAGTTTACTTTACAAATGATTCCCAAACATTCTGACAGAGCTTGAGCAAGTTTGCCAGGAAGGTTTGGCAAAAAAGGTTGGCTCCAGATGTGCAAAGCTCAATGGACTTGCAGCTGTATTTGCTACATAAGGTTGTGTGGCCAAGTATTTCATGAAGGGGACTGAATATTTTTCCAATGACCAGATGTCTGTGTATTGTTTAATTAACCTTTGTGTCTTTTTTCACATTAACATTGTTAAGAAAGTTACAGTGTGGGCCAGTCAAGTGATAAACAATACAATTAAGTGCATTTTAATGTCATGCCTTAAAAATTTAAAATGTGGAATAGTTTAAGAGGAGTGAGAACAGATCTGAAAATGTACCTACCGTACTCATACCCCTAACCTCAGTAATCTAATGCAAATCTCTTTTGGTTTTTCAATTTTTTTTTACAGTTTTTGTAAAAGAAAGAATGAAAGAAAAACAAGCTGTTTTCCTCATGGGGACCAGCAAGGTGGTACCACCATGTAATAAGATTTATAACATAATACATACATGATACACACAGACACACACATAACACTCACCAGCCACCTTATCAGGTAAACTTGCTTCACTGCTTGTTAATACAAATATCTTTGCCAGTATTAATTGGAATTTGATGCCTGCAACACATTCCAAAAGAGATGGGACAGGGGACACAAAAAACTGGGAAAGCTGAGGGATGTTTAAAAAACTTAATTAAGAACAATGTTTCACATTGTGCAATTGCAAGGAATTTAGGGATTTCATCATTTACAGTCCATAATATCATCAAAACAATCAGACAGTCTGCAGAAATCTCTGCAAGTAAGTGGCAAGTCTGAAAACCAACAATGAATTTAAACCCAAAAGCTTCGATCCCTCAGGCGCCACTGCATTAAAAACTGACATTAGTCTGTAATGGATATTAACTATTATAATTAGTAACATGGGTTCAGGAACACTTCAGAAAATAATTGTCAGTGAACACAGTTCATCGCTCCATCTACAAGTGCTAGTCAAAACTCTACCATGCAAAGTGAAAGCCATATATCACCAACACAACGCAAAGTGGAAAAGTATCCTGTGGTCTGATGAGTCCACATTTCACATTGTTTTTGGAAATAATGGACGTCGTGTCCTCTGGGCCAAGACTGGCCAAGACTGGCCAAGGACTGCTATTTTGAGATATACACCCTCACTTAATCATTTGAAGCTCAGTCCCATCGGGGATTTTATAAGTGAAGTCAAAAGACAAACTGCAACCCATTTCTTCGTATTTACTTGGCTAAATTGCTACTATTTCCATTGTTCATTTTTTACACTATAAAAAAACACATTTATAGTATTTCTTTCCAATTTAACATAATTTCAATATTTCCTTATAGTTTGAGTTTAAAATCGTTTTGTTAGTTGTTGGACAGTGCAATGCCTCAGCTGTAAACTATTAGGATTAGGACTATTGTAAATCGTTAGTGGTAACAATTTAAGCTACATGTGTGTGTAGAATGGATTTTCTCCTGCTTAAAAATGCTGGTCAATCCCTGGAAAAGATGAGTACTTGGTACGATCAAAGACAATTTTCTTGAAAAGGAACGGAGTGCAGAATTTGCGTATAAATAAATTACAAATTTGATGATATAAGCTTCCCCTCTTTGACCAGCAGCTGTCACTGGGTTATATCAGCTATTAATAAATTATGGCTCTTGATGCAGTGCCGTATGAGGGATCAGAAATAATGGATCTTCAGTTTATTCTTATGCTCTTGACATTTAAGGACTGAGATTCCTCCTAAATCCATGCATTGTTTAATGATATTATGCACTGTAGATTGAGAAATATGCAAATCCCTTTCAGTCTTACTTTGAGGAACATTGTTTTTAAACATTTCAGTAACCGTCTAACACATCTGTTGGCAAACTGGCCAAACTTTTTATGGTACCAAATCATTGTTTTTTGTCAGCAATTAACATTTTTTGTTTTTCTATGAAAGTCAATTTACCTTTTCAAAACTGTAGCTGCTCACATCATAATACTGTTGGTATTGGTCTCCAGACATAAAAGCACCATAACAAACTATTGTAGCTTAGCGTGGATTAAAATTGTGATCATCCAAGCTTTGGTCAGCGTGGAAAATGTAATAATAATTTAATAGTCATATACTTTTTCTGTTATTGTCATTTGTCAGTAGGCACACTAATGGGCTAGCCCACCACTTCATGGTGCTGTAGAATTTATCTACATATAGTACATGTAGTGGCCATAATCTCAATTATTTAAAAAGTCTATATAAAAGCCCAGGCCTGTTTATCAACTTGATATTCTTTAGAAACAAAATAGATGAGAATTCCTGCAATTTAATGCAAACCATTAAAAAGTGCCAATTGTTTGTTTGCTTGTCCTGTTAGATATGGATGTCTTCACACAAAGAAAGCTGGAGGAATTCTCAGTGCGGTCTGATACTTCACAATTTCAAACATTTAAAGAAGCACCTCAGTACCAAGGGTTCCTACAAAGGCTGAAACGAAGTCTCCTGTCCAGTGGAGTTAAGCTCTGCCCTGAGGAAACTATACAGCAATCCATTGCCAGCGATCTCCAATATTACCAGCTCAGAGGTGAGAAAGAAGCTGGCTAATGGTGCAATCCTACACTATAATTAATGAGATGTTATGATTAATCTGTGCATACAGTAAACTCTTGAATGCATGATTGGAACATGTGGAATTTAAGGGTAGTAATGAGGTAATAAGGAAATCCAGAAACAATAACTAACAGTTAAGTGATTTTAAACATGTAATGCCAGCAGGTGATTGTAATCATGGTTTTGTACAAATTGTACAAATGTATATTTGTACAAATATAGCTGATATAACTCTATGAGAAATATTTGTCAAACATTACAATATGGAGTAACATTCTCATGTTAACCATGTCCAGAAGCAGAATTGACTGTTCATGTGGGAATGAACTATCACAAACTTCAAAATTAAATCTCCCATAATGAAATATCCCGTAATTTTTGTGAACAGAGTTCAAAGATTTTGTTCAGGCTGTAACAATGCAAGGAATCATGGTAGGTCAACATCATCAGGCATTTGAGACCTTGACCAGCTCATTCGGGAAAGTCACCCAGCAGCAAACTGAACAGCAGCAACTTTCAATTCAGTTCTATTGGGATAAATTATCTGGCCAAACTCCTGTGGTTACTATCCCGGCTACAACTCCTATTGTGGAAGCCGCGTTATTCCCAGTGAGTAATGAATAAATATGATGGGACACTCAACCAGTGCTGGGAGTTTCTGCTCCAGTGTTCTCTTTATTTTTCAATTTTCTACAAGATCTCTGCCTGCACTGTGGTTCGGCTTAACATGTACTTCGCAGGTGTAGAAAACAACCTCCAATCTGCACGCTAAACTGGTGAGTAATCCGAACCACTCCTTGATTTCTAAGACTTTCTTATTGCCAGTGATTATGCACAATCACGATTCTCCTTTTACATTCTCAGCCCTGATTGACTTGGTAGCCGAAGGGAACATCAGGCTATCGTCGCTCAGTTAAAAACTCCAGTAAGGGTTCTTCAAGTTCCCCATACCTTGTCCACCATAGACAAGGACCCAGTCGGCTCCGGCCTCATCTCCTTTTTTACCATTTCCATCCAGATAAGTTTCTTCTTTCTGGACACATTGGTATGCAATATCATCCTAGGTCTTCCATGGTTATAAACTCATGACCCACTCATCTCATGGGCCGAAAAGGAGATTTTTTCATGAGCATGCTTTTGCATGGAACCCTGTGATAATAACCCAGTATGATGTTGACCTCAGTGTCAATGGCAAATCCTCTTGCTGACATTCCATCGCAATTTGCGGATTTGTCTCAAACCTAACACCATTAAGTAACTACAAAGCTTTGTTGTATTTGCAAAATCTAACACAGATTCATCCACAACTACAGTTCTGTGGCAGCCCCACTAGCCTACCTTTTAAACGGCAACTCCAGAAGATTACAGAGGACCTCTGAAGCACATACAGATTTCTCCAATTTTAAAGAGCGATTTACGTCGTCACCTCGTTAAAGTCCTGTCACAACGTGTAAGCAACTCCAGGAAATGGCATCCCATAGCTTACTTCTCACACAGGCTCAGCTCAGCAGAGCAAAATTACAGAAATGCAACTAAGAATTGCCTGCATTAAAACTGTCATTGGCTTGAGGGAGCTCACCATCCTTTCCTAGTTTTGATCGACCATAAGAATTTTGACTACCTTCGATCCGTCAAAAAGTTGAATTCTCGACAGGCTGGATAGTCACTTTTCTTTGCTCACTTCAATTTTAGAATTACATATCACCCCAGATCTCATAACATCAAAGCAGATGCCTTATTACACCAGAATCCAAAAATTCAACTGTGCCTCCATGTCATCCAAACACCCATCCAGTGGGTGCTAGAGACCAACTTTTAACCTGGGTTCATACTTTGCTAGCTCCTAGACATCCTGGTGAGTCTCGCACCTTACAGTTACTAAAAAACAAGTACTGGTGGGAAAGCATGTGCAGTAATGTAAATGCAGTAAAGTTGTTTCCTCAGCTTCCCAACGCGTTTCAGAAAAAAACACAAAACGTATCTTTTACTACATATTCAGATTATTTGGCATTCCAGAAGATATAGTGTCTGACAGGTGTACACAATTTACTTCTCAAGTATGGCATTCATGAAGAGCATTGGTGTCTCAGTCAGGCTATCACCTGCAAGCTGACGGACTGCATATTCTGTTTCAACAATCAAAATGACTGGTCTGTATATCTTTTGTGAGTTGAAAAGGCTCAGAAATGGCTCTGTTTTTGCTTTCTGAATTTGAGCCTGACTATTTTGATGTTCAAAGAGCGATTTACGTCGTCACCTCTACTAAACCATTCTGGCTTCAGATATGGGGGCAGTCCTGTTGCAACGTGTAACTCACCTCTACTACTCACTGTTTAATAAACAGTGTTTGTATGCATTGCCTCATAAACTTTGTAGTTCATGTTTTAAGTCAGTTTGTAAATTGTTGGTTGTTTTTACCTTGGTTGTTGGTGATGAGCTTAGAGTCTTAAAACTTTAAAGCTTAAAAGAGTTACTAGTGATTTTAAAAGGATTATATTTGGTCACTTGGGCCTTTGTTCCATCTTCGTTACCTCACATATTTAGTCATGATGAAAAACAGCACACTCATTAAATGTTTACAACAGCAGAAAAGATCTTGTTTGTATCAAAGGTTTGGCATGGTGTTTGGTCTGTGTGTGGGATTAATACATTTTTATGTCTATAAAACTGGGCCAACATGAATGTTACACTACACTGCGAGTAAACACACAATAAAGTAATCATTAAGATGTGCTTCAAATATCTGTCCAAGCTGGAATGCTTTCACTATTAGCTTTTTGAATTTTGGTTATATGTGTTGCCTGTTTTTGTGATTGTTCATGATTTTTTTTTTATTAGTATCAATTCTGACAGTGTTGTGAGCTCAATTAAAACTTTACCAATGTACCAAAACTGAAGAACAGATTACAGGAAAAACTGTGCATAAAAATCCAAACGCATGTTTTCATGCACACAGGCTATTGAATTGTGCATATGGGCATATGGAACTATACTTAGTTCTGTTTGGCCAAACTGACATTTATGAGCTAGCAAAAATAACTGCTTATTCTTCCTTGAGCTAAACAGCAGAGGTCTGTTATGCCTGACAAGGCAAACTACGATTCCTAATCCAGCACAGAAAATTAAAAATGAGTATGAACAAACTTACTGAGGGTAGATGGGTGCTTAAACGTATAAAGCATAATTCAATTCCAACAATGACTGCAAAAATGTTCTAACATGCATAAATCTATTAATTCAAAACCTAATTACTAGTATAACTAGAAATATTTAAAAAACATTTTATTTATATGTCCATGAAGTCAGTCAAAGACATTCTCGAATACTGCTAAACTTGTATTGGATGACATTGGATGCTTAGAGCTTAGATGTATAGCTGTTTTCTCATTCTACAATACATTAATTAATTGCAAATATGAAATAATTTAAAATATCAGATTGTGAATTGTGCTTTCCACCCCATCACACCAACGTATTTGCTCCATAAAACGAATACACTGGCAGTTCATGTAAAATGAATATATTTGTCATTTAAGCCTTTTGAGTCAAAATCTTTAAAAGCTGGCCCATATAGCTAAACTCTTCAGATTTTAATCAGGTATTCTAATGTGTAGTATGTAGTGAACTGTATTGTTGTCGGACAGAAGGGAAAATCTTAAAAAAACATAAAACATATACAGTGGTAACTCATACTAATCATTAATTAGTTATGTTAAGTAGTACTGAGAGAGTTTTCCCAGTGTCAAACAAATGGCCAGTGCATTTTTTGAGCCATTTTTTCTCTTCAAAATGCATTGAGAACCAATTCGATAAGTTGCCAAGGTATGACTGTAAAGCAGATTATTTGATTAGTCTTCAACTTCATGCATCTAATGTCATATCTGCCACATCACTTTCCATACTTTCACAACGCTCTGTTAATGCACAATCCATAAATGTATAAATCACTTTTATTTGTTAAGAAAACTAATGTTACTTCTGTTTTGCTAAAAATTTTTATTCCAATATTTTAAGTGTAAAATGTTGCCACGTGTCTCATAGTTGACACCTAAAAATTTACAAAAACTCTACATCTACAGTATACATTTACTGTAAATGTTTTAAAAAATTAGGACCCATAATCCATGTTTTGTTTATTTGTATAAACTTGTCTTTTGCCTTTTGGGACTCATTTGTTTTGGGATTTTGTAAGTTTCATCTTTGGATAAAGTCCTTTGTTAATTGTGTTGTATCATATATTTGTTCTTATTACAGTATGCCAGGAGGTAGTAGCGGAAGCATTCAAGATTCTACTGAATCGCCTTCCTGAAGAGGAGGAATACAATCAGTGGATAAATCAATGCCTGTCCAACAGTGTTAGTGCACGGGAGATTGGAATAACAATCAGCCAGTCAGAGGAATATATTTACCTTTTACAGAGAGTATGTTAAAGGGAAACCCACCACTACACTTTGTGGTTGTGAAAATTAATTTAAAAAATGTATGTTTTACTGTTGCCATTTTTACCTGTCCTTTATTTTCTACTCTTTTAGAAACTGATTCAATCCGGATGGAAAAAGTAAGATATGTCTACAATTATCCATCTTTCTACATTCTCATTCAAAAACCCATGCTAAACCCAGTGCATTTAATTTATATCTCTGTCATATTCACTTTTTTGCTAATCGATCTATTTCTGTTCTCTTCAGTAACACATCGAATATCCGCGTGTGCAGGTAAGGTACCATTTCCTTCGGGATCAATAATGTACCTCACTCACTCACTCACTCACTCACTCACTCACTCACTCACTCACGCACTCACTTAATCTATCTTATCTATCCATCTATGTATTTAAATAGCTTGTACAAAACCACACAGCATAAAAGCAAGGGTAAAGGATATAAAAGTAAAATAGAAACATTTCAAATGCAAAATCAAAACACCAACACTACCATATTTTGGAGTGAAACAAAATAAAATAATATTGTAATAATAATTCCTGAAGCCATGTGATAGGCATGACATTTTCATTCATTTGTTCATTTATTAATTTTCTTAATAGCTTAATCCCTTTTTGGGTACACAGGAATGCCGATGCCAAGCAAGGCAGGAATAACACTAGATATGGCGCCAACCCATCGTAGGGAACATACACTCACATACTTATACACACACACACACACACACACACACACATATAAACACACACACACACACACACATATAAACATACATAAAGACACAGAGAAAACATATAAACTCCATACAGGCAGAGTCTGAAGTCAGTACCAAACTGAGCTGTGAAGCAACCACCACCTAACACTAACTAATTGAAAGTTATGTTTCTAAAACATTTTAAATGCCATACTGATAAGAATACATTAATTCATTCATTTTTATATAGTCCCATTTATAGCAGGGAACCAGGTCCTAACTGGTGGCAAAGGGCACAAGGCATATGTTGCCTTAATACAAATATTTGTATATGTTTATTATCACATATGTATTACAATGTGTACATTTTTTAAGTTGTCCTTTGAATTTTAGTTCAATGCAAAAAAAGTAATGATTATGAATGATTTTTGCATCAACACAGAGACACACACACACACACACACACACACACACACACACACACACCTATTATATATAAATATATACAATTCTTGCTTTGATTGACAGTTTCATTGTCTTTTAGTATACATTAATCTGTGACTCTAATAATGACACATGTATGTAAAGTAAAGTATATCTCCTCTTTTGTAATGCTGTATATCCTTTCTAGAAATAAATGTGAGTCTACAATTAAAGAACAGCACACAATGCCTTCAGGTCTGTAAAACACAAACTAGTTATATCACCACCAAGCACTTTATTAGGAAGACTATACTATAAACTGAAATTATTTTCTCTCTGATGTGTAGGATAACTAAAGCTGCCAATGTACTGCTGCTATATGACTGAATAATTAGATAAATGCATGAATGATTAGGTGTACAGGTGTTCCTCATAAAGTGTTATGTGAGAATATGTGCACTAGCATTCATAGTGTGGATGGGTGTGTATTGATTAACTGTATTTCAAATACTATAAAAATGAATCAAAACAAGCTGCTGGCTTACTTTGGGGTGATTTAGATCCATCTGTTGATGAGTCTCCAACAGAAATAATTTGTGACATCACTGAGACTTTGACTCCAATGACCCTTGATGAAGTTGGGTCAAAATCTGGGGAGACTGCAACTGCTTTAACTAGAAGCACATTGACAGAAGATGAGAGTGAGGTTAGTGATGGGCAGTAAATGCTTGTTGGAAATATAATGCAAAACTGACATTTAAGAAATTAGCCAACTTGGGCTTCTGTGTATTTGTTATTTCAGATCAACAGTGAAGTGGAGGCTCATTCCATGCCAGTGCATCCGCTGTATATGCATAAAGTAGAACTTACTAAGCATCTAACTGGAGAGCTATGGAGAGAAGAGCTGTCAGACCGAAACAGCCGTCAATATGACATGCTTTCTCAATTATTAACTGAGAAGGTGCCATGCGCATACACCTACACACACATTGTTTGTTTAATTTATGTCGCTATTTGCGTCAGTGGCCATCAGCGACACACACAAGGTTTTATATATATATATATATACTCAAGTCAGTGGCAATTTAGTGTGATCAATTAACCTAACATGCATGCATTTTGCACTGTAAACTGGACCTACACAGACAAGAGTAGAAAATGCAGACTCCACACAGAAAGGACCATCTTGTTGTGTGGCAGTGGTGCTACCCACCAAGCTCCTTTCCGCCCTTGTCAAATAAAGTCATATTTATTTATATAGCACCTCTAACAATGGGGCACTGTCTCAAAGCTGCTTTACAGTATTCCCAAATTGAGCAAGCCTAGGGCGACAGTGACATTGGAAAAACTCTCTAAACGTTAGGAATAAACCTTGGGAGGATCCAGACTTCAAAAAAGTACCCATCCTCCAGTCCTTCATTCTCCTTGGGCTTAAATGATAAATTTAATAATTAAGTTTGCAGGTTTAGTAAAACTTAATAAATAATATAATGGAAACAAATGTTGAGTAAAATAATATAAAAAATATACATTAGGCCATTTTTTCATTCAATTAATTAGCCTAATCTAATTAGCCTATCAAATTATATTATTACATACAAGTTGATATGTGTTTTCTACAGATTTCAGCTGCATTGGAGAGGCTGGCTGAATTCAAGAGTGTTTCTGTACTAGACTATAGGTTTGTATGTTTTAGATTTTTTTAGATATGGAAAGGTAAAAGTTAACTTCCAATGCCATGTGGGGACACTTTTGGTTTAATTGTGATACCATAGACCTGCCCCACTGGACTTGAGACTACTCAGAAACATGGAAGCAAGGTGGAACCCAGACATACAGTGGCGAAAATAAGTATTGTATATTGATTTTGGAACTTTTCTCAAATATGGAGAGGGATTGAGAGGGTCTGTATTTTTATTGTAGGTTTTGTTGAGAATTTTGAATGTACAGCGCTGTGACTAGTGTCTGTGAAAAGCGCTACATAAATAAAATTTACTTACTTACTTACTTACTTACTTCCACTATGAGATAAAAATAAAAAAATAATGCAGAAAATCACATTGTATGCTTTTTATGTAATTAAGTTGCATTTTATTGCATGAAATAACTATTTGATTACCTACCAACCTGCAAGAATTCTGAATCTCACAGACCTGTTTTTTTTATAAGAAGCCCTAATATTCTGCACTCATTATCTCTATTAACTGCACCTGTTTGAAATCGTTACCTGTATAAAAGACACCTGTCCACACACTCAATCTATTACACTCCAACCTCTCCACCATGCCCAAGACCAAAGAGCTGTTTAAGGACACCAGGGACGAAATTATAGACCTGCACAAGGCTGAAATGGGCTACAGGACAATAGGCAAGCAGCTTGGTGAGAAGGCAACAACTGTTGGCAAAATTATTATGAATGGAAGAAACACAAGATGACTGTCAATCTTCCTCGGTCTGGGCCTCCCTGCAAGATCTCACCTCGTGGGGTAAGGACGATACGGAGAAAGGTCAGAAATCAGCCCAGAACTACATGGGAGGACCTTTTCAATGACCTGAAGAAAACTGGGACCGCATTCCCAAAAATGACTGTAAGTAACACACTGCAGTATATGCAAATTTGGTCAAGAACCACAACCTCTTACCTCTGTAATTTAAAATAAAGGTTTCTGTACCTAATATAAAGTTCTTTTTTTCTATTGTATCAAATTCTTATTTCATGCAATAAAATGCAATTGAATTATTTAAGAACCATACAATGTGATTTTCTGGATTTCCTAATTTCTCACAGCTGAAGTGTACCAATAATAAAAAATGACAGACCTCTCCATTCTTTGAAGGTGGGAAAACTTACAAAATTGGTAGTGTATCAAATACTTATTTTCCTCACTGTAGATGCACAGATGTACTGGAACTCACACTAGGACACCTCAAACAAGAAACTGACAGTCAATTGAATGTTTATTTGGTACCTCAGACAAGTACATGAACTGAGAATTCCTGTCCAGTGGACTGGAGATATAGATCAGGAACATCAGGCCATCAGGTAATAGTGGTTTCTGGGGTTATATGGGTTAGGGGTTCTGCATCTAATGTAGGCTGCTTACTCACATTGTGCTGAGTCTATTTCTGTCTGCGTGTCTGGTGACTAACTTATGGCCAGAGGAGCCCTGGTGTAGAGTATTGTCTGCCTTGTCTGTGTTTCTTGTCTACCTTGATTATCTGGGTTTCAGAGTTTTGGGGTCAGGTCCTTCTGGCAGAAAAGTGAGTGCTGTAGAGTCCCCATACAAATGGTGTTGGTGAAGCAGATGCATGTGTGTTTGGCCAATTAGTTGATAATTACTTTATAAAGCATAAAATAAAACACAAGGTCAAACCTATGACATGGTCTATCCTTGGTCTTTGGTGTAACTATGGCATGTCCTAAATATTTACTGTTTTTTTCTGCAGGCCTCGAATGAATACTTCTGGGTAAGTCCAGCATTTGTAATTAGTTTATATGCATTAGACATTCTGTTGTGGGATTTGTTTTGATTCCATTTATTCAATCATTTTTGAATTACTTAGTATCTATGCTATGCGTACATTCTTTGTTTCTTTTTTATTTGTTTTAAGAGTGTGGAAAGTTGTCCCTCAACTGCAGAGTACATGTGTATTTTTCCACAGTCAAAATGATGTATTGGTGCACTATGTAGTGTCAGTTCAGACAACTGGACAAAATATCAGTCGTGAGACTCTGGACTTAATCAACCTGACATCAAACTTGGTAGAAGAGAACGTCAACAGTTTGGAAAAAGCCACAGTTCTGTATACTGTGAATGACTTGCATGACCACATCATATTTGGTACTGCTCTGTAATGTATTTACATTTTAAAAATGTATTTGTGTAAAATTACAGTATAATGGGACTGTCTGTTTTGATTAATGTGAATTGTCTGTATGCAGAGGAATCTCCAGAAACACCTACAAACCCTACAATGAAACTAAAGCAAGCAGAGATTATTGTAAGTCAAGAAAATGACAAAAGTACCACGTACTGATTCATTCTGATAACATTGGTAGTTGATCTATTAAGCCCATCTGTAAATTCAGGGCGATATACTGGATTTCTATGGCAAGGAAGCAAAGGATGATCATAGTAAAGATGACTTTCTGCAGGACTTCACTGCATCACAGACAGTTGGTGTAAAAATTAATGAAGTTACAACACCACAACCACTTAATAAGCAGGGTGGCATCTCAGAAGGTAAGTGCCATAAACACTGGTGTATTTTCTGATTTGACTGCAGCACCCTTTTTACAGACTTTCATATGCTTTTGTAGAAAATAAGGTGAAATTGGACATGATTCTAAAAGGACCTTTGGAACCTCTGACAAGTTCAACTCCAACTATGACCTCCTCTCTAGTTATTGTCACAGAAAATACTAGAGAATATGTACATAGATCTGGGACAAAGGACAATGACAGGGCACTCGAAATAATGAACATTCTTGAAATGGATCTGTCCAAAGATAGTGAAGTTGGAGACCACGGACATGTGGTCTCTACTCAAGCTGCTGATGTCAGAGAAGCTGACTTGGACCTGGACTTTAAACCTGGGGCAAAGAAAAGTGATCAGATAGAGGACATTCTTTCCAAGGACCTACACAAAGAAAGTAAAGAATTTAATGGAAAACATATTGATGCCATTGTTACCCAAACTGCTGACGTTCAACAAGCTGCCACTGATTCTGTTTCTGTACCTTGGCCAAGGGGCAATGATGGTGCATCTCAGATGGATAATATTCTTGAATATGTATTGGACAAAAACAGAAATGAACCAATTGGAGTAAATGATAAAGACAATGTAGTTATACTGGACAGGCCTCTGGCAAAGGATTATGAATTTACTACCTACACTATCATAACCAAGTCTCAAGAAGACCAACTCGCAACATTTAATGAGGCACCTACTAAATCAGCAGCTCCTAAAGTGATACTGGTTGAGTACAATACACGTACACAGCCACCAACATCAGAAGAGAGAGGTTCACATTTAGATCAGAAAGTTGAGGAGCTCTTGACAACATATCAAATAGAGGAAGAACTATTTCCAGGCACCGAGGTTCACGCAGAAACGGTGAATGTGGTCAAGGAAGAAAGCAGTATTTCTAAAGAAACGGAGGAGGTTGTCACTGTAGCAGGAGAAAAGGAGGGTAAATTCAAAGACAAAACAACAGAAAAAATTAAATACACTGGCACAGTCATGGAGGAAATTGAGTATGGGGTTGCTGTAGAAGTGTCTCAAGCTACCGAGGTCCCAAATGTAGAACTCACAGTCAATGAATCACCATATACTATCACTTTTATGGGAACAACAGCAGTCTCGGAGCCCAGCATTCCCTCTAAAGAGAACGACACTGCTGACACACCAGTGGAAGATGAAAAGAGTAGTGAAGACACTAATCAGGGTAATGGTCGAGTCAGCTTTGCCATGCCCACTAGCCGTGGCCGTGCTCTGATGGTGTTCTTCAGTCTGCGGGTGACCAACATGATATTCTCTGAAGATCTGTTCAACAAGAGTTCTCCAGAATACAAAGCCCTGGAGCAGAGGTTCCTTGAGTTGGTAATAAATTTCTCCTATTGTTTTTCTTTTACCAGTTCTAATATTTACATTTTATAGTGGGTCATTGTTAAGTAAGTTCACCATATGTCCAAGATAACCGAAATTGTATTGTGTTTAGTAATTAATTTGCTATCAATATATGTTGCATTGACAAAAAATAAATGTCAGATTACTGCAAAACTTGTCATGCAGTTATGTCACATACAGATTAGGCACCGGGCCTTGTCACACAATGGCATCAAATTGTCTCCCCCACTGTCTATAAAAAGACTCTCAGAGGCTAGCCTTTTTGTAGAGATGCAGGGGCAACACTGTTACACCCTCTTGTGGCAAGATCCACAATCTAATCAGACCACACCATTATTTCCATATCTGCCTACAATGTAACTACATGTTCAGTTTTGCAGCAATCTGATATTTAACTCTGGATAATTTCTTTATTTTAATCAATGAGTATATTTTGCTTTCTTTGCATGGTACATAGTGACTAGCTAATCCTATCAGTTACCATTTTACTAGTCTCTAGTCTCTGTTTATTAAAAAACCCTCACATTTGATTTTTAGTTACATTAAAGTGTTTAGAATTTAAAGTTTTTAGAATATAAGAAGGCGAACAGTAGCATAATGTCTTATGGAATTCACTGGGTGCAGCAGAGGTACACCCTAAACAGTGAGCCAGTCCTTCTCAGGCTTCTGTAAATGCACCATTCAACCTTTATGTTGCAAACCCCATTTAAGATTCAAACCCAGGCCCCTGTGGGCACTCGGGTGATGTAGCTGATTTGCTGGTTTCTGTGATCAACTGATGTCTTGTTCAGTGCTTACTTACACCTGCATCCTGTAGTTACTGGGGATAGGTGCAAAAGACCCTGCGATTCACGTATATGAACGAATAATTACTCACTAAGGAAATACTGCATGATATAACAATATTTAATGTATCATTGTAGTAAAAGGTTAGCAACTTTTAAATAATTATTTGCACTATAGTTTATGACGTTTGTTTTCATCAGCTGGTTCCATACTTGCAATCAAACCTGAGTGGCTTCCAGAACCTTGAGATACTTAACTTCAGGAATGGTAGCATTGTGGTGAACAGCCGTATGAAGTTCTGGAGGCCAGTTCCTCAAGGAGTTACCACGGTTGTGTACTTGATCCTGGAGGATTTCTGCAACACTGCATTTCAGACCATGAATCTGGCCATCGACAAATACTCACTGGAAGTGGAGTCAGGTAGCATCAATATTTAATCTACAGACATACATCATTCTCAAATACATACATCATTCTCACCTCTTCAGATACATAATAATGATGGAATATACTACTAATATGCATCTTCTTTGTCCTGGTCACATTGGTGGAGCTCTTGGTGTTCAGACATTGACACTGAGATATTGTGTCAGGAAATCAGAAACATTCTACATAAACATAACATGGATACTTTTTCTATTCTGTGCTTGTTAACATATAATTTAAAATGTCTTCCAAAAATATGAAAATGTCATTTTAATTCTGACCAACAAGTGTGTGTTCTGTTTTAGGTGATCATGCAGACCCATGTAAGTTCCAGGCGTGTAATGAGTTTGCAAAGTGTACAGTGAACCGCTGGTCTGGTGAGGCAGAGTGTGTATGTAATGCAGGGTACATCAGCATAGATGGCTTGCCTTGCCAAAGTGTATGCGAAATCCATTCAGATTTCTGTTTGAACGATGGCAAATGTGATATCATCCCAGGCCGTGGAGCCATCTGTAGGTGTGTAACTATAGCCATAGGCTGGTGTGTTTTTGTGCTCATGGCTAAAAGAATAGCCCAGAAATGGCATTTCAGAGAATGTAACAGTTGTGTGTGTTGTAGGTGTCGGGTAGGGGAAAACTGGTGGTACAGAGGGGAACGCTGTGAAGAGTATGTGTCAGAGCCAATGGTGGTGGGCATTGCCATAGCATCAGTGGCTGGTTTCTTGCTTGTGGCTTCAGGAGTCATCTTCTTCTTAGCTCGAGCTCTGAGAGACCAGTATGATGAAGAGATGGTGGAACCTGTAAGGTATGCAACAAATGATCATCCATCACACTTCAGAATGTCTTCTGCCAATTTCTTGGCTGCTGTAAAAAAAACAACAACTTTATGATAGTGTACAGTGAAACAGTGATTAACAGTTATCAATTAAATCCCCTCAGTTTGTTTCATTTCCAAGTCTACAAAACAGTATTAAATCACAGTGTCATAGTAATATATTTTTTATGGAAAAACAGCAGCAGTAGCAACAGGCTATAATGCACACTGTACATGTTCAGTACTGTGCAAAAGTCTTAGGCATTTCACATTTTTCAATTAATATTTTGTCTATTCATTATTTAAATCTTCACACACTTCACTTTACTATAGACATTTACCTTATTGTTCCACCTTGAAGATTAAAGTCAAGTTTGTTGACTACAATATAACGTAATCTTTGTGTATTTTAGTGTGTTAAATTCAAAAATCACATTTGTTTCCTCCTGTCTCCTTTGTTTTTCTGCAAAACACTGTCTACTCATAAACTCTGAATATAAATAATAAATGCTGAGTGGTTAGCACCTCTGCCTCACAGCACGAAGGTTGCCGGTTCAATCCCAGCGTGGAGTCAATTGGGACCTTTCTGTGTGGGTTTACTCCGGGTACTCTGGTTTTCTCCCACAGTCCAAAGACATGCACGTTAGGTTAATTGGTGTCTCTAAAGTGTCCCTTAGTGTATGAATGTGTGAGTG
>JAUZSU010122898.1:0-17924 GCA_034780255.1 Parotocinclus maculicauda
CGAGAATCAAATCGAATCGTGACCCTAAAATCAGAAATAAAATCGAATCGAGGATTTAGAGAATCGTGACACCCCTAGTGGTTACCCTATATCTGATTACCCAAGTGCATGTAGGCATGTTGATTGGATTACTGACGGAATCTGATTTTTTGCAGTTATCCAATTAAGTGCATGTAAATACACTCAATGGCAGAATAAATTCCCTAATCATGCCAAAACAAATCCTTGTTGGCTGAATATGTTTGGTTTCATTACAAGCAACATCTCAAAGCTCAAAGACATAGAACTAGAAAAGCTGGATCAGTAGGCAGTAAAGGGAACACCTGCTGATCTTCAGAGAACGGATTAGTCATTTGTAATAGATTACATATTTAGAGTAACCTCCTCTCTGATGATAGAACACACGCGCGCACACACACACGCGCACTGCTGATGTCTAAAATAAAAACAACCTTCCTCAAGGACATTTCCGGTAGTACCTACAAACAGAGTCTGTACATAAAGACACAAAAAACCTTTTCACCTCATACAATTAAAAAAAATAATTGACTAGATGTTTAAAACTGTAAACAAAATGCTCTATTGTAGCTTCACCATATCGTAAATACTGGAGTGTACATATTTATGTTTTATTTATGAAGAAAAACAATTCAGAATAATGTGTACTTTTCTTGTAAAACAATGAGTCTGTCATACCATCCGATTTAAAGTAATTGGAAAGATTCTCAATAAGAACGGGATACACATACATAGACATGGCTTCACCCTCTGGAGTTCAAAAATGCAATTGCATTATGTGGCGGTATAATTAAGAACACAGACATGGTCACCTTCCTAGTCCCCAAAATCTCAAAAACATTTATATCACTTTGTTTATAATATAAACACAATGTAATATGTACATGGACACACACACACCTACACACACACACACACACACACACACACACACACACACACACACACACCTACATCTTACCCTTGTCTTTCCTTTAGCCACACATGAGTTTGTCTTCTCATCAGGAACAATCCATTTAATCTAGTAAAGGAAAGAAATGGAGGGAGGTGATGAATATGGTGCTTTGAAGCCAGGTTTAAGTTAAATAAGACAGACGATACAAGTCATGAATATGCAATCGTTTACTCGGCCTGATAAATACTTCACTGATAATTACAAAGCCACATGTAGGTGCACACATGTAGGTCATGCAAAAAGCATAGAATTGATCAATTTAAGGGACTAAATTTATAATTATGAGCCAAATTTAAACATCATTTACATAAACCTTTTATATGTTAATAGGAAAACGCAATGTGGACCACTGGTGGGACGCAGAGACCACCACTGCAGTGACCGGAGTGAAGTCCAGACAGTCCTCTCTAGCACAGTTGGGTGTATCACATCTAAGCAAGGGGAGGGCAGATGGGGAGTTTCCCCCAGCACTAAAACTGTGTCTCCATTTATTTCATGAGTGATGGTCCAGGTTGTGTTCATCTGTGATCCTGAGATCCCCCTACCTCCTATTGAAATAACTAATACATTTAGCTTTAAATCATGGGTGCCATATATGATAATCCTACAGTTCAGCTCCTATTGATCATCCAAATTCCAAGGACAACACAAAGATGGATACAGCAACAAACCCTTTTATGTTTAAAGAGTATTTAGATACACACTTTTGAGCACCTCATACAGAACTGAACCCTCTCAGTATTTCTGAGGATCATTTTCAGTACCACCATGACAATTTATTTGATCAGAAATAGCTTTGGAAAGCAGACATAACATTTTCTAAAAGTTCTCGTATTATAAAATATACTTCTTCTTAAAAACTAATCCAAAATGACAGGGGGACAAAGGGGAACCATTTTTTTTTAAAACCTACTGTTTTTTCATTGAGATTGCGTTTTATGCACTTAATAATCTGATCGTAATTAGATTTCTGAACTGATCATGTAAACATAAAATTCGGACCTAAACATTAAATTAAGGAATCTGATAAAGACAACTGGATTTTTCCTCAGTAATTGCATTTCTCAGTGCTTGTATGCCCATACTCTGATTTCTCAGTCTGCACATGCACAAAAACCTGACAGGGTACAGAGCTGTCCTGCACTTGGCTAGTATACTTAGAAGCAAGCCAAAAAGAAGCTATAGACTTGGTTGCTCGTTGGCATCTCCTAAATAAATGGTTACTGAACACTATTGGGGTGGACTTTAAAATGCAGTATGTGCTTAAGGAAATATCATTAATTTATTATTAAAGCTCAAAGTACACATTACTTCTCTCTGTGAGATTTTTAGCTAGTCTGGCTATATTGGCTGGTTTCAATGTAGTAATCTCATTATTGTTACGTAACCCCGGAGCTTTCTTATTATCTGATATCCTAATTAACAACCGGAATTGTTGGAACCGAATTAAACTTTGTGTGTGAATGTCATTATGATATATTTAAGGGATTTGATTATTAAAGTGAAAGAGTAAGTTTATTGGGGAAAACTGTACAGCTGAAAGGAGGCTCTAGTAGCCCTTTTAGGCCACCTCTAGCCTGGATACAAGATGAGATACGGTTGGGTAACGGAGACAAACAGGTATCCTGTGGCACCTTTGCCCAGAGATGTTGCAGCCAAGCCTGTAGATCCTACACACTCATGGCTGCCAAAGTCATTTCTGTCTGGGTACGTAATTTTTTTGTCTTTGGTAGTGTATTTGGTATATTTGCAAAATGGCTAAAAAACTGAATGTTCTAATTATTGTTTTGTGAAGGGAAACAGAATTCCTTCCTGCTTTTTCTATTGTCTATAAATATTTTAATGCCCCACTGCAACAGGAGAGGGGCCACACACTGTTGGAGCCATGTATGTGTACATGAAAACCAGAGCATTTTGAGTTAAACTCCTTAAACCCTCAGAACATTTACACAGCAAAACAGCGCTGATGCACTACTTCAGTTCCCAGACTCAGCATATTAACTTCTCTTAGACTTGACTGCTCTTACCTGGAGGCTTGCATGACACAATAAACTGAAGCTGCTCTCACTTTACTACAGTAGAAATAGAATAGCAATAGAAGTGCCTAAAGTGTCATTTCATATGAGTAATGGAGTTTGATAAAGCAGCGAGCAAATGTGCCACAAGCAGTGAGCTCAGGTCAAGGTGACTGATACGGAGACCCGTTTCTAATGTGGTTATAGGAAAATGTGCACATGCATGTGCACGCTCTGACACCCAATAGCCAGGGCAGTCATAATGGAGTATCGGTTACAGAGGTAGGCAGAGATGGGGTAATAAGGTTAGTAAAATGGACGAGTAAGAAGGAATGAACTTACTCTGTAGGGCAAGTGCTTACTCCAGTGACTATGTGAATAAAACCCCACAATGAATGTGATTTTTTTTTTTTACCTAAATGAATTCAGTTTGCAACAGCTAAATCAGCCTTTTCTATTTCAGAACAAAACCAAATCCATTTAACCACACTAGAGTGACAATATTCCATTTTCCTACAAAGAAAAGAACATAACTTCTGCACCCTGAAAATGATCTGTGTCTAATTTGGTAGGCAATTTCTCAGCTATTCAATTTACTAAATGTTTAGACAACCCAACTGGAAGAATGAAAATGTACCCTGCGCATTTTGGATAGGCTGGTTGTATCCACAGCAACAATGGCATCTTGTGCTCCCAGGTAGAGTATCCCAGATGATCGGTCCAACAGGAATGTGCTGAAGTTAGTCACACCTTTGAATTCAGATGCACCCAAGATGGGCAGTTCCACTAAAAGAGAGAGGCAGAGGGGCAATTAGTGACATTAAATGACTGGAAGAGAGATACAATATCTAGAGAACATGCAGCACAGGTTTCCAGTTTTTCTTCAGCACTCCACTTCCAATCTGTATTGAAACCTAGATTAATTACCATGTAATTTATACAAAATTGCAACTTCTTACTGTACAAAACAAACAAAAAAAGACAAATCACCATTACAATGGAATTATTACAAGTGACATTCATTATGCGTCCTAAACATGCCTCATTAGTCACTATAACACCAAACAATTCTAGTTACTAGTTAGGGAGGAACTATTCCCCCTCCCCCTCCAGGTTGTATCTCCTCCATTCCATACATGCCGGTCATCGATCTGTTTGGCTGTGATACTGTGATACAATCTCTGCATACTTATGTTACTCAGGGTTCCTAAGCTCCGAGAAATGACTCTACCCTGAAGTAGAAGTCTTTATACACAGGTTTTTAAAAACTACAATTGTCCCCAGTTCCTTCAGTGCGAACGCATGACTAAGAGTAGACAGTTCTAAGAACTACGAAAGCACCTATGCATTTGCCTTGCTGTGAACCAATGACATACATAAAAGTGCACATAAAAACTAAAACCATAAAAATAATAATCTGCATACATACAGAGATGTAATGAAAAAACTTTCTGCATTTCTGATTGGGTGGAAGACATTAGGAATTGCATGAACATGAATCAAATGGAGCTACTACATTATTAGATGTGTTGACACTATTAAAAATTAATGGTGTTTAACTTGAAGACGCACTGCAAGTGGCCAAGGTCTGCCCAACAAAACAGTTCCACTTATTTTTGCACTTTCATTATCATTAACATTAACACAACACTGCAGTCGGCTATGGCTGAAGCAAACCTCAACGGCAAGTGCAGACATTATCATAGTCACATGATAGTTTAGATACTTTGCTCTAGGTGATGAATTTTAGACAATAATACTAATTAAAACACAATAGGACAACATTAGTGCTCAGTACTAAGTACTGTACAATATAGCCATTTTTATTTTTGTATTTTTTATGAAACTTACCAAAGAAAAAAAAAAGTAAAACAATACCATGTTTTCCACCTATTAAGACTGAGATTCTTGTTGGTCAGCAGCTCTCACAAAGGTGCACTCATACTAGTTTTCTGTCATTCAGACATCAATTACAGGTAGCGTCACCTATTAACGATGGGGATACGGTTCGACAAATCCATCAGAAAATGAGTTTATTGTAAACTGCACATATCAGTGTAGTCTATCTTAAGCATGCTTAACACATGATCACTACATTTCCCAGTGATCACCAGTCCAGCTACACGTGCAGGATCGTAGTGCGTAGCTTACCATAAACATGAAACAATATATAATAAAACAATTATACTAAACTACATTTGAACAAAATAAACAAGTATTCAATATTGAATATATCATGCAATTTATTGAATAATGCATTGAAAGTGAAATCCAAACTATTCCTACACGACCACAGCTTATCCTCTTTACATTACATTCAGTACTTATTACTCCTGCCACATGAGTGAGAGTATTACACTAAGGGGAGAAAAAAAATCTATTTAGAATTTGCTGCCTCATCTTTTTGCCGAATGATTGTTGAGTATGTGTGTATCAGATACCATTCAGAAAATAAAATATTCTAAGGTGGGCCATTGTGAAACAGGGAGTACCCTCACATGTATACAAAGACTCTTTCCCCATTGTAATTCTGAAGACCCCTGGTGTTAAAGCGTGCAGTCGATTCATCAGACAGTAAACAGCACAGACCAGTAATTTAATAACATGCACAATGCGTGTTGGTTGGTTACTGGAATTGCTAATTGTTATTAGAATTCCCAGCCAATTAAACTGGGTTTGTGCACAGTATGTAAAATAATACCTATTTATTTTTACATCACATACTTAAGATGGCCTTAATTCATGCAGCTATGCATTAACATCTAATTCTAAGAGTTATGAATGAAAGTGACCGGTGAATAACTTTAGATTAGATTTGATATTCAGTGTTAAACAGTGTTAACTGTTTTAGGAATGCCGTTACAAAGTAAAATGTGTAACATTATGTAAGATGCATAATGCAGTACTCTTGGAATAATTACACTGTAAATGTGATGTTACTTTATTTTTGTTTAATAATAAGTCGCAATTTTGTAGTAATTGAAGTATTGAAAATAAATAGCAGTGCAGGTCAGAAGTAAAAGACCAGTACATGTGTGACATTGGAAATATTATCTTTGAACCACTGGTCTGGAAGGAACATTGGAACTATTTTAACACTCACATCACCTCATCAAAAGCAATTATTAAAATCTGCCTTGTCACATCTATCAGAAATCAGTGTGTGACCTTATTCATGATTAGACATATTTATTACTGGGTAAAAAAAAACATAAGCGTATTAGACAGATCACTTATTTCTGAAGTCTTTTTATTTAATTTGTGTGTAGAGATGTTATTGTATTCACTGTATTCTCTGACCAGAACCACTGGTGCTTAGTAGAGGTCAGAGCAAGGAGGATCAAACATGGAGGTTTGGTCGAAGTATTTTGAAAAATGACCATATAACCCAGTGGAATGAAGCGATTGTTAAGCCTGTGTTTGTCGTGTTTGTGTATGTGCACAAGTTTGGCTCAACATTCACTACACAAGGAAGAAGCACATGATCAGATTAATTACTGTTTCTGTTTAATCTTTCCCCTCCCTTCCTCATACGAGTCGTCCCTTTCCCAAAACTATCCACTCCCACAATTCCCAGTTATCCATTACTTAACAAAGGACACTTGTCCAGATTAATATCCCACACCCCCAACATTCCTGCTTGCAGAGCAGACCATTGTGTTTGTAGCATGTCAGTGAGGGTTACATGAAACAGAAGCAGCTGTGTCTACACTGTATGTGTTTATATACCGTAAACAAATTCACACGCAAACACATCTTTAGGTAGGAAATGGAATTAGATTGTGAAGTGAAGTCAGTGGCAGCTTTCCTGCTGCCATTATGAGACAAAAACACTAGGCTGTGAACACACTGTTTGTTCTTTCATCATGTGTACTGAGCAGATAGCGATCCAAAATCATATGTCAATAAAATAATGTCAATATTGAACAAGTGTGATGGTGGAGCACACATCACCAAACCTTCAGTGTTACACACACTTCCTTGTTCTCTAAACTCTCTGAATAGGGGCGAGAACTTTCTATGACATTGACATAATGTTATATATGATATACCAGTCATGTCAGTACTTACTGCATTATTATTTCAAATCCATGAGACCACTGGCCCTTTAACCAGTACACCAACACAAACGAATGGCATTTAAAGCGAAACACACAATACACATCTAACATCTGTGCTAATTAACAGTGAGAGTTTGGACATCCTTAGAATGAATCCAACACATTAATTCTAAAGGCCATTACATACTGAATGATTTATCTGCACGGCTGTAAATTAATTCAGGCTCATGCAAAATTATGATATCCTCCACACCAAATGCATTTTAAAAAAACAACGTTATTTTATTCACCCTGTAAAAACAAAATAAATTAAAAAAAAATGAACAATCAATAAAGCTTTAGCCCTTCATGATCAAGCTACTATATTTTCGGGTCAATTTCAGCCTTTTCATACTTGGCACAAGACTGACTAAAATCATGGTGTTTCCGTCTGCACGATAATTTGCCCCATGTTGTTCCCCTTCCTCCATGGAACTGCAGAGCCATTTTGACTTGCTTATAAAACGTTCAGGTTTTAGGAGCTGTTAATAAACAATTTTAATAATAATTCACACTCAATTATATTTGAAAGCTTTAAAAGCTTAACTTTGATGTGTAATTTTAAACACCTCCTAAAATATAATGTCGTTTACGCTGAAAAGTGAAATCTCTTGTACAAGACTGTACACTTGCATCATTCTTCCAAAATCAGAACCGATATTAACATTTGCATTTTTTTCTGTGAACGGCAAAAGGATATCAATACATCAATACTTAATTGACGTTTTTCACGTTCAATTCGGTGTATAACGCCTCAAGCCAGTAACCTATTAACGACGTCTATTACTGAGTACCAATAAGGTACTACATAAAAGATCTTCTGTTTCTATACTAAATAGTGACTTGTTTTTCGTTTCCCCTCAGTAAATGTTCCCTAAATAGTCCCTCTAACAGCATCTTGGCCTAGCTTGAAACCTTACCTCACCATTTACAGCTGAGATCATCCAAATGATCACTGGTTCTGCCACTTTAAAGCTTCAAAGAACCATGAGCTCAAGTGAGTTATGTGGTTTGGACCCAAGAGTAAAGGCAGAAAAGTTGTTGTGGCTTCAGCTAAAGAATATTAAACAGGAACGGCACACAAGGACAGAATGTGGGACTCATTTACAGAAATGCCAGAAATTTGCCAAAGAATGCTGATTTGCATGCCGGAGGCTTTCTAGAGATTGTGTGTAAGCAAATAGAATTACAGCGAGATAAATACCTCTTCTTACGCTGCAAATTGTAATGCGAGAATTGCTTAATGGGCCGATTTGAAGCAATGATAGCTCTTACTCCCGTCATAACATTACTTTGGATATCAATCCAACCAGATTCACTTGCTCCAATTCGTCTCAGACATTTTTGCTCCATCTGTCCCCTAAATTCTTGCCAAAAATGAGCCCACCTTTGCTCATCTTTTCTTTCCCTTCCGTCACTCCTAGACTGTCAATTCAGATGGCAGGAGACACAGCTACAGACAGATTTACCCTCACCCTGGGGGAAGGTCCTAAGAAATGTCCTTGTGCTAGATGTATTTATGTCCCTTCCCAGAATCTGTTCCCCCTGCTGTTTGGCATTGTGGTGTTAAGATCGTACTAAACCATCTGCCCCCGTCTCATGTAATTAACATAGCTCCTGTCTTTAATCAGTTCATGTATCCACATTCAGCAGTATGTAAAGGAAATGCTCATTAATGTCGATGTACATGAGAGAGAGTAAAGCAAGCTGCCAAAAGAATCATAATGTTTCAGCTCAATTAAAGGAATATTGCGGTAGCACGCTCAGTATAACCTCTGTATGAACTCTTTGCATGCATAGCATATGTGCGATAATAATACAGTAATTACATGTATTTAAACTGCATTGAGAATTAAAAAAGGAAAATATACTTACTTAACTCTGATATAACTAATGTTAGGGCACTTGTTGGCATGGTCAACAAGCATGATGTGAAGTATGGGTTTAGTACAGATTGTTCATGAATTTGACAATAAAGGACATAATTATTTGCCACAAGCCCAGCCATGCAGGCAAAATGTGTAGTTTATGTAATGTGAAATTTATTTTGTTTGCTCAAGTGTGGGCCATATTTTTATTCGCAATGGATCTTAATAGAGCAAACACACATTTAATACACAAGTGTGGTAACTGTAAACAAAGGTGAAAATACCAACTAGGGCTGTCAAAATATGGATAAATACTGATGCTAAATATCTTGAAATGGTTTCCCAAGGTGTTGATTCTAATCATATCAAAATGCTTTTTAGTTTGACCCATACAGGCTTCCATAGAGCAGAGAACATAAAGGCAGTTGAAGCAAAAGTCAGTGTTCGCAGCCTGTCATAATTAGCAAAGAAAGCACCAGGAGTGCTCTGTGGAAATGCATCGGCTTCAAAATGGATAAGGACGGAAAGCCAAAAGGATACGAACACGCCTGCTGCTTCAGCCCAGTGCTGTGATATGTCAAAATGGCCACAATACAGGATGTCCAGGGATCCTCCCTAATGCAGCACTTTGATCACAACTTGGTATGGGACATGGACAAGTACATTAAATTGTGCTGAACACCAGTGTGTAGTCCTCTGTACAGGTAGTCCTCAGCTTACAATGGAGATACATTCTTACAAATCTATTGTAAATCGAGGAGTTTAATATGTACTGTACATATCATAGTGCAGTCTACATGAAAACATTTACATTAACCTACAGGTGGGCAAAATCATTAATAATGGATGTTTGCTAATAAAGTATGGCATATTCTGTAATTTATTAAATAATGTTTAAAAACACGTGAAAAACAAACACGAATATCAGCACAGCTTTCCTTTACTACATTTCCCAGCGTTCATCACTAGCACAAGAATTAATGCAGCACGCACTGCCGACTTCCTCATTTAGCAACAGAGAGTGCAGGAGACTATCGTCCTGTATCTCTTAACCGAGGGAAAATATTAAAACTCGAAATGTGTGAATGTGTATTATCAGACTCCCATCATGAAGACAAAGTTTGTTTATCTGTTTCATTTCAGTTGGAGTTAAAAACTATAATCTGTATATTAAATAACAAAATTCTCTATATAATTATAACAACAACAACAACAATATTTTTTATTACATTCTGCTAGTGGTCTGTTGAATGTTTTATATAAAAACTAATCAGTTTTGAATGTACAAACATTTTTAGTTGTGGTTTACTGACAGACCCAAAATGACAGACCCTATCCATAAATAAATCTTCACTGTAAAAACTAGATGATTAACCCATGATTACTGAGATTTGCTTGATTTATTTCACTTTGTACTTGAAGAAAATGCTGCTTGCTTAAAAAGACACCAAATTACTAGTCAAGCGCTTGCCTTTTAAAAAGGAGGATTTCCTGCTAATGAAATCGAATCCACAGGTTTTACTTTCTTTTCTCAGTTAAGTGAGAGACAGCAACTACGTGGTAATCCTGTTACGTCGTGCATGCAGTAGACGGTGATCACGCTGAAAAACACAGGAGTGTTCCTTTAAAAGATATTCAGCAGGTGGTGTACTGTAACAAATGGCACCAACAGCGCTTAAAGTTTCCCAGTGATCCCACCCACTCACCTAAAGTTGGGAACAAGGGCGCGTGATGGCAGAAGAACAGGCATGACACTGGTATGTTAAACCCAAGAGCTGGCTTCACAAGGATTGAAAGGCAGCCAGAGCTCTCCACTCTCATTAATCATTCATTCAGTCGCACTCCATTAATCATGAATGAAAAACAAGCAAGACAGAGTCAAAGAGGGAGAAATGGAGAATGGAAGCATCCATGTTGACAGCGGCAAACTGCTGCGAGTTTAGTTTTCTGCTACTAATAGATTTATGATACCGTCTCCTCTCGTATACCTCTAGAACAACGAATGCTCATTATCATTTTGTTGACTGCTAATCAGCATGCAGCTTCTTTTTGTACCCGTCATATCGCAGTGTCATAAATACCATCTCATCCCCTGTCAGTCGACAAAGTGCACCCTACCCCCACATGCCTGCTGCTGCATAAAAGCCCACAGCAAGCTGAATGTTGTGTGTAAATGTTTCCTGATTGACTCCAACTGCTTGGGGACTATGGGAGTTGATATTAGAAAGAGCAGGGTGACGCCACTACTGAGTAATTCACCCCAATTCTGTACCTGTCAATCACAGTCCAGCGTATGGACCTAATAAGCTTTGTAGTATGTTTTGACCTTAACCAGTCCAGCATCTTTTATCTGTAACAACTGAGCCACATCATATTAAGCATCTGATTGCTGACGTTAACTAGCACTGACACCCACAAAGACAGGGGATACTGCAGTATTCAATTGCTAGAAGGCATTTACACACACAATACGTATGAGAAAAATATTTGTTTAAATAAGTATGGATTTACAACCTGCATACCAACACAACAATACTACAATCCTACCTCAGTACTCGACTGCTTCACAGCTTGGTTCTCTATGCGCTTTGATGGAAAAAATGTTCTAGAACTTGTACGAGTCAAGACGCACGACACGCCCTCTAGTCGAAACATAGAACCATGTGTGTTTTCTCATAAAAACAATAAAGATCTGTGTTAAAATCCACTCTGAAGTTGGTCATTACATATTGTTACACATATTCTGTGTAACACAAGTGCAAATAATTCATTATGGGTGCCATGGTTAGTGATAACAGCCATCCAAAACGGAAAGTGGTAAGCACAATGTTTTTAGACTCGAGGAATTTAGTCAAGACAAAATTTGAACAGACAAATCAGAGAAATGATAATAATTTTATTATAAAAATAATTTTCAAAAAATCCTCAAGATTCTCAGTTTGACCCACCTAATAACCAACAAACAACATACACACAAGCACACACAAAAAAATTATTCAATTAAATTTAATTTAATTTAATTTATATAGTGATTTTTACAAACGATCATTGTCTCAAAGCAGCTTTACAATCTTATATTATCTTAAAAGGAAGGAAAAACTCCCTGAAAGTAGAAGGAAGAATCTTTGGGAGGACCAAGACTCAAAATGGGACCCGACCTCCATGGGTGACCTAAATGTTAATTGAATAAATGCTTAAAAGTATATTAAAATAGTAGTACAATTAGGAGAAAAAGGAGAAAAAATTGGAAAGAAAAAAAGGAGTGGGTTGTACAATCAGTCAGCCTACACTGTGTTTAATTATAATAAATGGTAGCGCTTGTATGTCATTGAATTATTGTCTGTATGTGTTTATGTTTATGTATACAACACAACTCCAGTAATGGATGCATGCTTTCAATGCAATATTAAAGCTTTGTAACAAGGAACAATAGGCACTATCTGGGAAAGCTATCAAATAAACATTTTCAATAGCACCATCATATTATGCAACAATATACAGTAACAACCAATTGCTATTAGGAAACCCCAAATTCTGCCAATGCATACAGTTGGAAAGGGGAGTTACACAAACGTTGTTTCAGAAGCACTGTTGCTGCCAATTGCTGCTTCTCAAAATATAATTTGCCTCTTGATGATTACCACAACAGAAAACAGAAACACCCAGACACTTGGCCAGGTCATTTTTTAGTGGCAAAATGATCTGTTATTGGCTGCCATGCGGGTCACAACCTAGCAAAATTAATAATGTATTTCCCTAGGAAATTTCATATTGAATATGATTGTTTTTTTTTCCAGAAATACTGTAAATCACATGCAGGAAATTGGATTTAAGCCACATGATGGGCTACTGGTTACCACAGAAACGAGGGATGCTGCTGAATAAGGCTGTCTGGGTGACGCAGAAAAAAAGACAGGACCGGAAAGTACAGAAACAAGGCACAGGCAAAAAGATGAGAAAAATGGTGATGTGGTGTCTCTAGCTATTACTGCTGGAACAATGGAAGCACAGTAGCAATACCTGGTTCCAAAGACTGAGTGTACTAGTGACCTGTCTAGGGTAGGTTCCTGCCTTGTACCCTGTTAGAACAGTGTGACTCTCAACTGGATTAAGAAGGTAATCAGTGAAAGTAAAAAAGGAGACTGTACTTTATGCCCAAGGCGATAAACTACTAACCTTAATCAAAGTAAATTCTGGCAAAGCTTAGTCAAATCTATGACATTCTAGTCAAAATACCATCAAGTCAAATGATTAGAACTGACCAGAAAAAAAACGTCTCACTTCAGAAGATGTGAGTTACAATTCGAACCATGGCAAAAGAGAAAACATACTTTAAAATAGCCTTGACAGCACAAAGGAAGAAGAGGGACTACAAATGCTCATTAGGTGCATTAACTTCCATTACCTGTCAGACAGCCTTTAACATTTCCATCCATCAAAAACAAAAATTTAAAAAGTCCTGACAGGTGAGCATTAAAAGGTAATACTCCTCCAGCTTAAGTGAAGACAGAGCTCATTTCCTGTCACATTGATTAGACTTAAGTACTAATGGGCCGAGGATTTCTTTTTACAAAAAGCCTTTTATTCGTTTTACAAGAAGCACTTAGGAGAAACCAATCAAACCAGTAGGAGTTTTTAGTTATCCATTAGGCACAAGGGTGGGGTAGTAAACAGGAAGTAGGAGTTGACATTTTTTAAACTAAACGCAAGCACGTTTTACCTGAGATTAAGGTTTCAAGTTTTAGCAATGCTGGCCTTAATACCTCAGACTCCAATACAAACACTTCAACTCTGACTGCTGACTGGGAAATCCAACTGCCCAACACTGCCCTGGATAATAAAACAGCTGAAGAAGTTCATTTGCTGAATGGTACCACCTCACTGTTAATGAACTTATTTTGTTTTTATTTAACATTGTTTCCGATATTGAATCAGCTTCAGAGGCTACTCAAGACTGAAGAAAGGCTACATCGATATTAGTCAGACACATTCATGCTGGGCAAATCAAACTAGTAGTCATCCATGAAGCAGACAGGTGAGGTAGCAAAGGGTGGAAACAGAAGGGTGGAGTACTTAGAGCAACTAATTAACCTAAAGCACGTCTTTGGAACGCAGGAGGATATTGGTAACTTGTTTTAATTGCTACATACAACATCTATATATTCATATAGATGTCCTTCCAAGGTTTCTTCCTTATAACATTTATGGAGTTTTTCCTTGCCACTGTCACAACAGGCTTGCCCAATTAAGGCTTTGGGCCTAGATCATACAAGATAACAAAATTCTTAAGCTGGTTTTAGTTAAATGTGCCATTACAAAAAGCTAATAAATAAATCTGACTTTGACGTTCCCTAAATAGTGCATGCTTACACCTTTGCCTTGTGTTCTCCTGGGACAGGCACCAGCGCCCCTGCGAGTTTTGTTCCTCTCAAGGTTTCTCTGTAATGATTTAATGTTTTTGTTCAAATAGCTATTGTTTCATCTGTGACTGCCACTGCAGATTTGTAATTCAGGTTTAGATGTTTGAAGGACACAAGTTTATCTATCTACCCTTCTGATAACTCTCCTCATCAATTCTACATTTATCTGTCCACCTCTGGGCAGGCACAAGAGATAAAAGAATATGAATAACCATCAACTGTCAATTTACAGAATACACACTCCTGTTTTTATTGTCCCACTGATAACCTTTACTGACAGGACTTCTGGTAAGGAGGCTTTAAAACAGCAAGCTGCTTAGTGAAAAACACATCCGCCTCTCATCCAGCCGGTCAGACTACAATCGTAGGGTGTGGTGGGTGTCACAAGTTAACCTCTGTATAAATAGAACTTTTGGGGTGAGGGGACCAAGGCTAACCCTTCCAAGAGATAGGATGGGACAGGACAACACAAACGTTGTAAGCTTATCTAAACAAAATAACTGGTCCCAGAAGAACACTGCAAAGTCTTTTCATCATCATCTATCACACACGCGCACACACAAATACTTCATTATATTTAATTACACATTTCTCATTTTGTAGATGGTTTCATAAGCTTAAAAGAAACAGCAATACACACAAGCTTGAATTTGCATGAATCTGCATTTATTAAGTCCATAATTACGCATACATCTATAAAAACTACAAAATCAACAGTGCTTCATTTATTAGGAAGATCTATGAATAGGTCACATTAGTTCAGTATGTTTTAATTTGCATTTCTAAGATCCGCTGGAACACCATCTAAAGTCTAGGAGGTACCAATGTCTAATATCGTTCACTAATATCTTTTGAGCTGGATTAACAGACAAACAAAACAAACCACTATGAATGGGCTTTAGATTATTTAAAAGTAGACAAACTAAACACAAACATGCCTTTTCTAACCATCTCTAGCACATGCAGGCACTCATAACAAAATGGCATAAGCCATCCAGAATTCTGTAGGTTTTTTTGACTTGTCACACATACAGGTCCAGTCGACACCCTCCTGGGACCCAGGGGCCTCTAGCATGGAGGAAACACACGAGAGACACAGTTCACAGCCCTTGCAGGTGCCAGGAGGCTGAATATCTGGACCATACTAGACTCTACTGTGCCCCATGGGAGAATCCTTACCTCAACAGTGGAGGGACATGAACCAGGGTGGTTCTACGGCTGAACCAAGGGAAAGGTTAATGGGAGCTACTGGGGAAGTTTGCAAATGTGTATGCAAAATGTTTCAAAGATGTTTAAATTGTTCTTCAAAATCGGGGGTTGTTAAAAAGCTCTAACATTACATTACAGAGATTTGGTTCATTTCAACATAATATTGCCAAAATCGCTTTTTAATTGCTTTTTAAGAGGATATTCATTGCTGCTTACCAAGGACATCAATGACCTTAAGCCATCAATAACAACACTGGAAATTTAACGAGGGAAACATTGCTATCAGTTGCTTTGCCAAAAGCAAATCACCATCTTTCCGGTAAGTTTTGTGGAGTGTGTTTTTATGCTGGTACCGCTCATGGACAGCCGAGTCCTGAATTTTGTCATCATAATCATATTCTGTAGGGAGTTTAGTTTGCACATTGTGAAATAGGTTAGTTGGCAACTGATTTCCATCTTTTAAGTAATACGGTGTTCCCTCACCACTTCGCAGTTCACCTTTCGCAGACTTGGTGCATCGCAGGTTTTCAAAAAATATTAATTGAAAAAATATATCGGTGATTTTCGCGGAACTTTTACAATTAAATAATCACAACATTTATAAAACAAATATATAAAAAATATTAATTTGAACAATAAAGGAATGTTATAAATCATAAAATATTACAATTTACAGTAAATAGTGTATTTACTCAGCGGATGAATACTTACCAAAAACAAGAAGTAAGACTAGAGCATCGGCCGCCTGAGTCTCTACTTGCCGACATGACAAGTGTTTATCTGCGGTGTTGTGTTCACTGTTTGTGAAAGTTTCATTATAGACTGAATTCATTCAAGCCCTACGATGCCACTGTATTGGTATTTTTGCCTCCATGCGAGTGACGATGTGTCACAGCGAGCAGTTAAATCTAACGACGCAGACTGCGTGGTTGGTGGTGTCTGTAATAAGTCTTCGGGTGCAGTTTGTTCACTTATTTCACTTCACTCATGCATTTTTAGGTAGAATGCTTGACTGGTGGTGCCTCACATTTAGTGTTTAGCAACGTAATGTCATGTAAACGTGGTCAAAAAAGGCCACTATTCCTTTTAGTGATAAATAATAATGACAATATTAATGACAATATAATGAATCAACTACAATAATAATTTTGCTGGGGACCTATATTGAGTCCAGGTGGTGCCTTCTGACTAGGTCAGGCATCACATGCATACATGACAGGCTGTATCTGCTGCACTATAACAAACTACACATGACCAGGACACAGCTGGGTTTGAGTGTGTGTATTGTATGGTTACACAATAGCATTATCAGAACACAATAGAAACAGAAAGACTTAAAGTCCATGTAAGTAAAGTATAAATCCAAAATGACTGGTTTAGGGACAATCTGCAAATACAACAAGAAATACACAATAGATCTGCCTTTCTTTTTCCTTTTCTCTGCCTCCCTAGATACCACATGTACTGCAGCAACTGTACATAAACAAATGCACACACTCCAGCAGGATGTTATTCAGTGGCTGGCTTGTCATCAATCACCAAGAGGACAATACTTTGCCGGTTCAGAGTGAGAGATGTTAACTAAACAGCCCATTGCACACACAGCATGCTTTTAAGCTCTCATCTCCTCCAGTAAAGGCTGAAGTGTTAATATAATTGCAGATATTTAACAGTAGGTTACAGTCTGCACTAAAAGAGTGCAGTGTGTGTGTGTGTGTGTGTGTTGGTACTGTTATGGTGCCAATGTTTCATACCCAGAAAAGGCAAATGTATAGAAAATGAGAATACAGTCTCCAGTTTGACCATTGTGGGGTATTTAAATGTTTAAACAATAATATAATATACAACATTACAACATTGTGTTAGCTAACTATACAATTTTCTCTGCAAACGGTTGTTGTGTTGGCGTGCTAAACAGTACAGAGAAAAATTATTTAGTTAAACAATGCAAGTTTTATTGGTAATGGGGTCAAACTGGTGTGCACACAAATGTCCTAGTCCGGTTCACTGTCACCATCATAAAAAGGGGCGCACCTACGAATTTTACACCATACTTGAATTCATTCAGCCTCTCCTGTCATAAAGCACTCACAAACCACCAGAGCACAAAACTTTAAGAGCACAGAGCTGAATTTGATGATAGTTTGATGGTAGCTGCTGTTTCCTTCAGGAGCCGGAATTAAAAGACTTTGGACTCTGTGACAGAAAATGACAGGAAGAGGTGATAAACTTGAGTGAGTGTGTGTGTTTGTGTGTGTGTGTGTGAGAGAGAGCGAGAGAGAGAGAGAGAGAGAGAGAGAGAGAGAGAGAGAGAGAGAGAGAGAGAGAGAGAGAGAGAG
>JAUZSU010122909.1:0-17922 GCA_034780255.1 Parotocinclus maculicauda
TTGACTGCATGTCAGAGCGCAAACACCAAGCATGAAGTCAAAGGAATTGTCTGTAGACCTCCGAGACAAAATTGTCTGTTAATTTAATACACTTTGGAATAAGGCTCTAACGTAACAAAATGTGGAAAAAGCGAAGCGCTGTGAATACTTTCCGGATGCACTGTATGTAACCTATAATAGAAATATATTTTTTAAATCATGAGCTTCTTTGTGTTTTCTTGGTTGCTATTAAAAGCATATCTGACTAAGAGTGCTACCAACCAGTCAAAGCTGCTCATTAGAATGACCTCTGTCTATGTGCCCCTTCTGATGATATTTTGAAGGGTTCGGTAACTCATGTGACCCACAGCTGTCTAACCCCTTTTTGGCATTCCAAAGGAGCTGTATTTTTGTCAACTCTACTCAACTCTAGTATTTGTCTGCATTGAGTTTTTACATGTTCTTCCCATAATCCTTGTAGGTTTTCTCCAACAACTCAAAAATCATTTTATGTTGGTTAGTCAGTCTATTTTGTTAATCTTTCCTCTTTCTTTTGTCCATCCTCTGTTGTTCAGGCAAACCAGAGTACAGGAAACACCCCCAGACTTCTTCTACTTCTCTGACTTTGAGAGACACAACGCTGAGATTGCTGCATTTCATCTCGACAGGTAGGGCAGCACTCTTGACAATACCTGCTATAGAAGCCAATTGAATTTTATTTTGATTGAACTGCTTGTCTCTTCCTGTTGTTCCTACCTGACTAACACTGTTGGGCTTACATGGTAAGCAGCTGCAGACAGGCTGTACGTTGGTTTACAGTGTTTACACATTGTTTTTAAGTAGCAAACCGTATTACTGTTTCCAGCACAGAAAGGCTTTGCTTTGATCTCAGAAAAAGGTTGGCGTTCTAAATCAGGATCATCATCTGTTGATGTTTCTACTGCATAGGTGCTGTTTTGGAGCTGGGAAGGAACTAGATAGGTATTGTCATTCCAATAGACATTTTAGAGGCATTCAAACCACAATGATTGGTACAATCCACTGGTAAAACAATGAAAGGTTTTAAAAAAGCTGAGGAATAATATTATGGAAAGTTATTTCAAAGCCTAACGGAGCTGTCCAAACTGAATGACCAAGTCAGGAGGACACCGATCAGCTCCCAAGAGGCCAGTGAAGGACTTGCATGTCTTTATGGGTAAGATTGTTTGGTCTGTGTGGATAGCAAACTTTACACAAACATGGTTGCATAGTAGGGTGGCAAGAAGGAAGCCACTTCTGAAAATGTCTTGCTTGTGGCTCCGAGGCCATGTCACAAAAGGTTTATTTGTCAAATTGAAGCCCAAGATTGAAATATTTAATTACAATGCAAAAACCAAGCACAACATACCACCTTATCTACACAATTGATCCTGTGAAGCATGGTTATGGCAACATTATGTTGCGGGTTTGTGTTTGTTCAACAGGAACTGGCCAGTTGGTTGGATTGAAGGGAAAATGCATGCTGAATGAAGGACCTGTGGCTTTCTGCTAGATATCTCAAGATGAGCAAGCTGTTTATCTCTAGCACATATGAATGTAGATTCAAATGTTCTTCAGTGGTCTAAATCTAAAAGACAAATATATGTATGTGGACTTGAAGAGAGCAGTGCATATATTTTACCTGATGTTCCATGTAAACCATTTTTTAGGATTAAGGTCCCAGTGATTTGCAGGCCAGCCAAAGTATCCTACATTCTGCTACCTTTTTTGATGGATGTTATTCTGCCTTTAGGTCCTTTTCCAACCTATTTTACATTACATCTCCATCTATAGCTCAATATGCTCTGCACACACCTCAGTGTCTGTTGAACCATCTGGTGCAATTGGAAGGATGTAAAGTCCATCTATCTATCTAAGAGTGCACAACTTAAATAAGTGTCTCAGTTCCGTTCCATGTCTGAATGAGGTGTCTCATCACTGCCATGTTCTGTATGAGTTTTATACTGGCTTCAGCACTAGCTCTCACACCCGGATCCCAGCTTCCAGACTGCTAATCTGGCAAATAGTTTTATTTCTGGGTCCCATTCCAGTTTTATCTGCATGTCTATGTTCTGCCTTGCCAAAGGCCTCTATGTTTTGGAGACCACATGAGCTAGCTCTGTGGTAATGCAAGTAGACAAGGGGACAACCCCTAAGGAACTATTTTAATTTCACGATTTGGTCTCTAAATCGATTACAAACATTTTCTTAGATCTTTGTGCTATTACCTTTATATTTGTTATCGTTTGTATTTCATGTATTCATGTTCCATAATATGCCTCACTATAATTTAGACTATACTATATTATGTAGAGTACTGAGACTATTGCATTATACATCTTTGTTCAGGATGAGTATGTCCTTACAAATGAAATTCTAACCTTTTCAGACTTAGCCCCGCCCCAGTAATACCAGAGTTCTGCTCATCTTTATGGGTTAAGCAAGAACGGCCCCATTCAATCATACACAAGTATCAATTTGACCAAATAAGAAGACTCCACAAAGCTATAAGGAGTGTCATGGAAAGCCTCTACAAGTCCCGCAAGTCCTGATTCTGCACTGCTTGGGAGCGTTACTCCAGTGCCTGGCGAGCAGCCTGAAAAGCACTTAGCAGGATTGATTTGAGCCACCTCCCTATAATGTGGGCTCTGAGGATAACAAGGTGCATACGAGAGCAATCAAAAGTTGGGAGGCGCTCCCTGCTGACTTTAACAAGGAAGCTCCTAGAGCGAGCTATTGTGCTGTTGGGCATTGATTCAGTTTGTGGAGACCCAATTTATTTAATATGTGCTTTTTGTCCTGTTTGTGCAGTAAGCGTAACACCTACAGACTTTGTACCTGTAAACCTGTTCATTTTACTTATTCTATAGACTGTAATAGAAACTTTATGTATATACAGTTGCAGAAAAATATGCTTTTGTTTTTGGAAAAATACTGTCTGGATTTAAGAAACATTCTGGGATTTCTAGCATGAACACATCTATTCTAAGTTTAGAGATGGACTCTGGCTTGATAAAACCATGATGCTCAGCATGATGTTTGTGCTTGGCAGTTTGGTCAAAGTCAGATTTATGTCTGTACTGCTTTTTACAATGGAGCACTGTCTTAAAGCAGCAATTTTGGTTTATTTAATATTATCTAAGCCCAATCCTAAACCGAGAAAGCCTAGGGTGAAAATGGAAAGGAAAGAAGAAAGAATCATGGAAGAAACCAAGACTCAAAAAGGGACGCAGCCTCCTTTGGTGACTTAGACTATGCATGTAAGAATTTAACTTTTAAATGTTAAACCTTTGATAAAAGTTATCTAATGAATGATTTTCTAATAATAGTTTAAATACACAGAACTGAATGCATATTAACAGCGAGAACATAATGATATATAAAAATATGATCATATGTAGACTAATATTCTAGAGAAAATGTAATAATGTAATGTAACTAGATATACTAGTATAATAAAATAGAGAATATAATAAATAAATAAATATATTATAGCATTGTACGTTACTGTCAGAAAGTTTCAATTCTGGTGTATTTTGGGAAGTTTGCTGTTGTGTTTCAGCATGGCACTTTGTGCTCTTGGTGTGTTCTTTGCAGGACACATAGAGACATTTTGCAGCAGTTTGTGTCATTAGCCCAGTGGTTTACACGGTGAAACAAAACATACTTCCCTTCTTTTTTCATTGGGTCTTTTACCAATTCACCAATTTGTCTGACAAACTAGTAACAGACGGCAACAACACTGGATCTTTGTCATCTGCATCCAGCTTGACTTGTTGCATTAGTCTCTCCCGAGTGACTTTGCATTGCTGGTTTAAGTTTCTGTCCCTTAGGGCTGAAGGACATAGGAAACTCTTTTGAGTTCACAGTGGCTGAAGGAAGCACTCACTGAGAAAGCAAACCACCCACACACACATACACACACACACACACACACTTACCCACGCATACACACACACACAAACACACACACTTACCCACGCATACACACACACACATACATAGACTTTGTACTATTATAATTAGCCTGCATTTCTACAAGAATTGTTTCCAGAATGTAGAATTTGCATATAACATACGGACAGGAACTCACATTAATATGGGCAACAATGACAAAAGCTGTGTACAGGTGACACAAGCTTAAGAGACTGAGGATTTGTGTAGGATTAAAAAACAGGATATGTCTAGAGAACACAGTGTTTAAAAACTCTAGCAGCAGTGCTGTGTCTGAATCACTCATACCAGCACATCACATTAAAACACTACCACCACCATGTCAGTGTCACTGCAGTGCTGAGAATGATCCACCAACCAAATAGTACCTGATCTGTGCTGGTCCTGGGTTGGTCCTGCCCATTAGAGAACAAAGTAACAGGACTAACAAATTGTATAGAGACAAAATAGACAATAGATATAGAAATAAGGAATTGTACATAATAAAGTGGCTGATGAGTGTAATTGCATTGTTTAAAAACTAAAAGGTTTGGTCTTCAATAATAAAATGTACTCAAAGCCAAGACTAAAGTCCATTAAGTCATATATCTCTTACATAATTGGCTCTCACTTAGGCTGGTTCACTGAACAAGCTCCATCTCTAGCCCCTGGAAAATGGTACATACTGTATAATAAACACACAAAGCACCACGTTGTAAGACCCTAGAGGATGGGATGCTAAAGGCATGGTTTTAGAGGCAGCGAAGTAACAGTCAGGGAGGCATCTTAAAGCGGATAAGTTATAAATGAGCTCCCATGCTGAGACAGCTGCTGTCTGCAATGGGAAGAATTATTAAATTATTGGCAAGTCGCTGTGAAAAATTAGTCATTATTTCTGCAGATGTGCTGCACATGGAAGGGGTTGGTTGCTTATTACACGAGAGCTTGTACAGCCATTATGTGCCCAATTGCTGTGTAATTAGTTTGGTGATGAATGTACAATGTACAATTGAGCAATGTGTAGGTCTAACATCTTTCCTCTTCATTTGTCCAGAATTTTGGATTTCCGACGAGTTCCGCCTGTAGCCGGGAGGCTAGTCAACATGACGCGGGAGATTCGAGATGTTACACGGGACAAAAAGCTCTGGCGGACATTCTTCATCTCCCCAGGTACCAGAATGTTGCTTACTATCAAACAGTCTTCATTATTCACAGCACTGTGAGAATAGCATTAGGAACAGAACTAAGGTAGAACTAAGGAAGCACATAAGTTTTTCCCAATGTCTTTTGTAAACTGATTGAACAAAAGTGAAACCTTTGTAAGATCTAATTATTGGCATAAACATACAGGGTAGGGTATTTATTTATTTAATGTCATATTAGCCTCAATCACTATTCATGACAGGAACTAATTATAATGATACTACTGACATTTAAGTGACCAGTTAACTTAACACATGTCATTGATATGTAAGAGAAAGCCAGAGGACCCGGAGAAAACCCACACGTACACAGGTGGAATCCAGGATCAGGATCAAACTGACGACCGCTGGAGGTGTTTTATCAGACCAATTCCATAGTCACATAGACTTTTATGCTACTATAATGCAAAATATGAAGTAATGCAAATATATCAACCTTATATATGTAGGTAATACAGCATGGTGCTACCTGTAAAAAGTCATAGCAGTCAAATGACTGGTGCTCAGCGCTTACTTCTAGGTGTATGTATGTGAAGCTGGCATGGTACTTGAAGCAAACATTTCCTTTTCCCATCTCTGCTTGGCACAGAAAATTGCAACCTACTGTAAAACTGTAGTTCTTACTTATGCACATAGATAATGAAAGGTATTCCATATTTATAAGGATAAATTCCATTTAAAAAATGTGCTAAAAACCAATCAAAGCATGATATAAATACCATAATAACATGCAGTACAAGACACAGGCAAAACCTTTTTTAATTTAGTCTGGAGTTAAAAGACAGCTTTATTTTTATAATATGTTAGTAGTGTTTACACTTCAGCCATTAAAGTGATTGGACGTTAATTTGGTAATTGTTAAACAGCACATACTTGTGTCTTTTCCCTTGTGGTTCTCATCTCTTCACCTTTCAGTAACCCTCTGAAACTGTTTGCTTTTCTTCCCTCCAGCCAACAACATCTGTTTCTATGGGGAGTGCTCTTACTACTGCTCGACTGAGCATGCCCTGTGCGGCAAGCCCGACCAGATTGAAGGCTCGCTAGCCGCCTTCCTCCCTGATCTGGCACTCGCCAAGCGCAAGACATGGAGGAACCCCTGGCGTCGCTCCTACCATAAGCGCAAGAAAGCTGAGTAAGAGTTCTTTTTTTCTTTCAGCACATGTCAGGTCACTTTATACCACCCCAAATATTCATTAAACTCACAGCAAAAATCCTTTATCATCACAAATCGGAAGCGAGCATGGTGACCCCAAAACAATAGACTGTCCTTTTCAGAGGGACAAGTCTTGCCATGTTGGCTATTTTCACTGCCCTGCTCTGCAAGCCTATGCTATTTATTGTTTATATGCTATTTATATTTCTTTATACAATATGTTCACATCTCTCTGCCATAGCCTCTCTGCTCACTCTTATTATCTTTTATGTTCTGTACTGAATGTTTTTGTTTATGTATACAGTTTCTATTGCTGTGTTTGCTTTTTGTTATTCTGTGTTCAGACATTGGATTCATTTTATAACAATAAATAATTAGAATTAAATTGGTAAATATATAATAATGAGTGGGCACTTGGGTGGCATTCTGCATACTTTTAGGGTGAATCAAAAGCCACAGGAGACAGGGTGAGTCAAAAGACACAGGACACATCGCATGCTGCATCGTGAACTTTTCGCGAAGGCTGCCAAAACCATTGTTAAGGTTTCTTTTTCTTAGTAGCGTTCTACAGACGATCACTATGTTGCTTGTTGTCCACAGTCCTGGTTTCTTGGAATTTGTCTATGAGGGATGTAACGGTGCTGTGTGAAATCGGTGGTCTTTCTGGGTGTCGGTTTTTGAAGTTTGTAGCTATGATACGGCAGCTGTGTGATGAACAATAAAAGTTTTGAAATTTCTGTGTTGATAACTTTTGAACCTTTGAAACTTTTATTACAAATCTGAATGGCAGCAATTCGAATTCCGAGACAATTCTGGTCTTCTTTGATATGCTCCATGACCACCTTCCCATTGAAAAAACTTGCCCTTGATTTAAAATGGCGGATTTCACGATGGTGGCCATGTTCAGGACATAGCCTAAAAGTTATGCCCCCTCAACCATTACTTGCTGGGCTATTCAGATATGTTTTTCCCATTTGATTTTGAAATAAGGTCATGTCTTTTGACTCACCCTGTAGAATAATCTCTAAAGCAAAGTGTAATCAACAGTCTCTTCAAATGGCTTATTTATTAACAGTGACTAGAGAAGGTAATGAACAGCTTGTTGTTTCTCAGGTGGGAAGTGGATCCAGATTACTGTGATGAAGTAAAACAGACTCCCCCATATGACCGTGGCACACGTCTTTTGGATATCATGGACATGACCATCTTCGATTTCCTCATGGGTGAGTTTCATGAGCATGCAAAGTGCTATCTAAGCAAAATAGTGACTTTATTGTTGTCAAATGATTAAAATAGGATTTAATTATTACATTTATGTATATTTGCAATTTAACGTCCGCATTAACTTCCGTGAAATATGCTGTTGACCAAAATGAGTGTTAAGTACTTTGCACAGTGTTTTATTTTGAATAATTACACATTTCTTAAACCATAATAAGAAAACATTTAGTACAGCATTGTATTGTGCACTACAGTAATTCTTTGTATCTTCTATATATATCTTCTATATATATATCTTTTATATAACTTGACACACCAAAAACGTTATTAGGCTGTTTTCTGCCAGCAGGTGTCGCAAGGGATCACTCCTACTAGTGTTCTGTCATTCTGACATGAATTGTGTGTAAATAAAAATATGTTTTATTTCCTATTGTAATTCTCAAGACCTTAAATATTAATGCGAATAGACAATGATAAATAGTGCAAAACTGTATTATTAATAACTGATAAAAGTATTTTTTTGTGTTCATATATGATATTAAAGAAAACTTTTTTTTTCCTTTTAAAAACTACACAGCTAATCCAGTGTGCAATTTAAGCTTCAACCAAACGCATTTATTACCAGAACAACACCCTTTTATATAAGCTCTTTGTTGTTTTGTTTTATTAATTTTGTGTAATCATCATACCTGTAGAGGATCAGGGTTTGGATCTGCAGCAAAGCCCATCAAACATCAAAAACTTCAACTTCTTCCTTATTTTCTCTTCTATTTGTATAGGCAACATGGACCGCCACCATTATGAGACCTTTGAGAAATTTGGAAATGAGACATTCATCATCCATCTGGACAATGGCAGGGGGTGAGTCATCTTTAGCTTTCATGCAGCCATGTTTTTGATAAGCTCTCTCAAGGCAAGAAAGAATATGCCAATTGTTTCTATTCACCGTCAGTCGTCATCTGACACCATGGAAACTGGAGCTTGCTTTAAAATGGATGAGGAAGGTCAAAATCAACAGGTTTGTAAAAAAAACTGTAGGAAACTGTGCAGAACCACAACGCTGACTAAAGTAATGTGTTAATGTGTTATTTTGTTTAATGCATAAGCCCTCATGGGGACAGGCAAAAGTTGATGTGACGTTATGTTTTGAACAGAATGGGTTCTGGTTATCACTGCAGTATTGCTGTTGAAGTGTTTTGCTAAAAGACATTTCTTTATTTTTCATAAAACAAAGATTCACTGCTTACTAGCAAACATGTATAATGCAGTAATCCCTTGTAATCACTTGTTGACTGAATTACTGAAATCTGAAGTACTAAAATGTGCATTGTTTCTTACCTCTCAGGTTTGGTAAGCATGCGCATGACGAAATGTCAATATTGGTACCTTTGAGCCAGTGCTGCAGGTAAGCGTCATTATCCCCCCCATTATAAATAGTTTGTTATTCAAAAAGCATGCCAGTGGACCATATATATTTTAAAAGAATGCATTTCTGAATTTGGTCAAATTTAGTAAAAATAAAAAGACACACCAGAACAATACAAATTTTTTTAATTTCCTAATTTTATTAAAAACAACATACTTACATTTTACATTAATTAGCAGCCCTTATCCAGAGCGACGTACAGTTGATACAGTCTTACAATCCAAGCAATTGTGGGTTAAGGGCCTTGCTCAGGGACCCGACAGTGGCAGCTTGGCAGAGGTGGGATTTGAACCCTGGACCTTCTGGGTTATAGTCTTACCCACTAGGCCACCACAGTCCTTAAGCTGTCCTTAAGCCCTCACAGGTCTACTTAAGCTGCTATCATGTGTGCCAAGCATATTGCTAAGCAATATTGCTAACAATTGCTAAGTGCTTTTATGCCATGGAATCTCCTGTTACACGATAATAAGCAACGCCATAGAAGAACCAAAATCATACCAATAAGTGTGCAATTCTATTGCTATATGTTAAATGTAATGTAGATAATAGTGATAAGGGGACCATTTTGAACACAGCCCATAAATACAGGGGCCTTAGATGGTCTTCAGCATCAGACACCAGTGCACTACCTATTGAGCGTTTAGTTTTAAAGGACTAAAAACAATTTAGTATAGGTATAGTATAGAATAGGTATAAAAACATTCATCATTTCATCAACCCGTATATAAACCTACTGTGTTTTACTTCTCTTTTCCTCTGCTTCATCAGGGTGAGGAAATCCACCTACCTGCGCATGCAGCTTCTGGCTAAAGAGGAGTACCAGCTGAGCACGTTAATGGAGGAGTCTCTCCTGCACGACCGCCTCTCTCCCATCCTTATTAGTCCGCACCTGCAGGCTCTAGACCGTCGCTTGCGCATGGCCCTCAACGTGCTGGCTGAATGTGTGGAAAAGGAGGGCTACAGTGCCGTGGTGGAGGACGACACAGAGGCTCACAAGACCGGAAGGGCCAGGTAGTGGAACCCAGGACATTCACTGGGACAAACGAGCCTCGGGCATGTCGAGCCTGAGACACGACTTTGAATTCAGTGAATTCCAAAAGATTCTCAATGGACGCCTCTGAAGCGCCACTCTGCCCTAAGGACATGGGAGGGATTTTTAAGACTTTAAACTGAAGGCAGTATGGTAAAGACTTCCATATTGGTTAATTTTCGTGGAACCCTCGAGCACCTGGGATTATTTTTTCCATTCAGTCTGATTTGATTTGTGACTGAAATCCAAAGGCTTGCATTGTAGCCAGGGTGGAAGTTGTTACGTAACACCATTTATTACATGGCGGAGTCCCAATTTATTCAGTTTGGACATCGCTGTGTCATTTCAACTGGAGCAGGGATGGTGATTACTGAATTACTGGAACAGAGAGCTGAGCACTGTCGAGCCGGGTTGCTGGACTGTATAGAGGAAATATAAAACCAGTGAATGGTAAATGACCATTGATATTCAAATTTAGTCTAGGCCTAAGACGTGTCCTTGAACCTGGCTTTTAATGTACTACAGTTAGCCTAGAACATACAGAACTATTTATAGCTGTCATTTACTTTCTGTGTAGCCATGCTCTGTGTTGAGATCTTTAACATGAAGGTATGTTAAGCTTTAAGAGGAGGACTGCAGTGCAGTGACTCTCCTCTCTTCTCCTCTGTCTGACCTGATTTAGTTTCCACTCGGATAGAGATAGAAGCGCCGATAAATTGGACGCTCTGCAATCCAATTCTTTTTTCCAGCGTCGTGAACTTTGCACTTCCTCTCTCGTTATTCAGTGATGGAGTGAGTGCGTAATTTGAGGTTATTCAAAAGTGCACTCTTGGTAGAAACTCCATAGAGGAGTGCAAAATGACACTAATTGGTGTTTCTGTTTGGGCTCTGCCTCCCGTCCCCGACACCATGCCGAACACACCTGTTTCCCCAGCTTGGGAGCTTTACAGTGTCAAGTGCAGCGACATGTTAATTCTGTATCCTCTGCATATCATTCCCAGGTGAGATGATCACCTGTGAGTGAACTCTCATAAGCAGGGCAGGTTATTTAGGATTGGTTCGTTTGGATTAGGAAAATTGACTACGAGCAAATCGATCATATATTTGGTTTACTATTTGTGACTTAAGTTGCAAGAGGCATCTGTTGGAAACAGTAGTTCCTGAAGACCTGGGCTCAAACACCCAGATGAACTTGAACGCAGAGGTCGGGTGGGACAATTACAAAACCAATGGACTAGCACCTTGTCTAGGGTGCACCGCTTGCCTTCAGCAAATTTCAGTAAAGGCTCTGGACCACCTTGTGAACCAGACCAGGATAAGCCAGGGCTAAATGGTATGCTATGTTTTGCTTTGCTTTTCAAAAACTTGTAAGTGCTCTGTATGGTTTATCTTGAGCTTATCTTGCTGATATTCTAAAGCAGTATAGTCCATCCTGAGTATCATTTTCATTACATACATAACAACAGTTATAGGTCAACCGGAGAATCATATTTCTCTTCTATCACCCCAAACTGTGGAATAGTGTTCCAGGTTACATTAGGAATGCACAGTGTTTTTCAATCCAGATTAAAAACCTACTTGTTTAACTTGGACTGTTGATTGTTGATTGTCATGTCTTTACTCTATACAAAGTTGTACATATTACCGTAATTGCCATATATTCTTTACATACATTGATGCATGCAAAGGTTGAAAAATGACTTTGCTGATAGATAAATCAGGTTTATTTACTTAACGGCAGAATTTGGAGCTGGTCTCAAAAGAAATTGATTCCTCAGATACAGGGGTCTACACAGATTTGGATTCGGTATAGCAGATTTATCAAGATGCACCAGCTTTGCTAAATGAGAAGCATCACCTCTTAATAAACACAACAGATGGGTTAAGCAACTGTCTCAAGATCTTGGCACCAAAAGGACCAGCCTTGAAAATCTTTTCATGTATATTGAAATACACTGCTTACAAAATTGGGGGATATTATAAATTAATAAATATATAGGGGATATTATAAATCATGGGATATTTTATTAGTTGTTCATTATTTTTGTGAGCAGTATAGTTGGAATAGTTGGAATTTCTGCAGCAATGTATCAGCCCGATACCATGACGATCGTGTTTGAGTCTTCCAGCCGGGTCAGGAATCATACAAACACATGATTAGCCGTGTTTGAGGGAGTGGAGACCATATGAAGGAATAATTACCCAGTGCTACAGCAATGAATGCATTGCCTCCCTGTCCAGGATGTATTTGTGCTTGTATCCAGTAAGTACTAGGTTAAGTTCCAGGCCCACCTGACCAGGACAAAAAATCTTAGATTTGTGTATGTTTCTTTTTTTAAACTTGCACAGTTCATGATGAAATGGTCGACTACTTCACTTTTTGTTAACTATGCCCAAAGGCAAGTGCTTTTAAAATTTGCAGAAGAAGCTTTGAATTGTTGCCAAGATATTTTTTTTATTTTTGTGTTCTTATCCAAAATATGAGATTTTGACTAATTAACGTTGTTGGTTGCGTTTGCAATTGCACAATTTGTTTTATTTTTTATATTATTTCTGTTTCAGGACACGATATTATTATATTATTGATTATATTATTAAATATAAGGAATTTATTCAGCAACAAAAATGTGATTCAAGAATGAGTGCGTGTGTGTGTGTGTGTGTGTTTCTGTGTAAAATCACAGAATTGAATGCTTCAGGATTCTTTACAAATCTACATAAGAAAACTAGATTCTGGACTCTAAGGAGCCAGGAGCATCATGGGAATTCTCAGCGGGGACGTTGCAGAGACAAGATTAAGGGAGGGTTCCAGATGCTAAACTGGTTGTAATTTCTCCCACTGCTAGCATTGTGTATGTGTACTCAAGTTCAAAATACTCTATGTAAAACCGAGAGTGGCTTTTGTTTACAGCTGTTCATATGTTTGATTTTTCCCATTCTCTCTTATGCATTTTTACTGTAAATAGTTGTTAGCAGACAGCTAATCTACTCCGACTTTCCCTCGCGCTCCAATGGGATGACAAGAACTTTTTTGTACCATTACTGAATGTGAATTTTTTATTTTCTCCAAGCACTGCATATGCAAATATACACTCCCCTCCAAAAGTAATAAGACCTGGCCTTTTATTTTATTTTGGGGTTACTCCCTTCAGTCTTCTCTTTAGCTGGTAAAATGCATGTCCTATAGTGTTTAAGTCTGGGTATTGACTAAGCCAGTCCAAAACCTTCCACCTCTGGACCCTGATGAACCCCTTTGTACTTTTGGCAGTGTGTTTAGGGTCATTATCTTGCTGAATAAAGAAGGGTCTTCCGATCAGTTTGGTGGAATATTTATTTAATTTGACAAACAAAATATTTTTGATAGACTACTGAGTTCATTGTACTGCTGCCATAATGTGTGACATCATCGATGAAGCCTAATTTAGCCCATCCCAGAAGAAGCCATGCAAGCCCACACCGTGACATTACCTCCACTGTGTTTCATAGATGTATGTTGCGATCATGGGAAGATCATTTAGTTCATGAAACTTTAGCCTTTCCATGACATTGGTCTCGTCAGTCCATAAATCTTTGTCCCAGAATTTGTGAGGCTTGTATTTATACTTCATGACAAATAACAACCTTGTCTTTCTATTCCTTTTGTGAATCTTCTGGTAAAGCCTCTGTACTGTTTTCATAAAGTCTTCTGCGAACAGTAGATTGTAAAACATTCACTCCTGCCCTCTGGAGGTTGTTGCTGATGTCACTAACAGTTGTTTTAGGGTCTTATTTTATAGCACACACAATGTTTCTGTCATCACCTGCTGTGCTTTTTCTTGGTCTACCTGTTCGACATTTGTTACTTAGTACACCAGTGGCGACTTTCTTCTCCAGGACAATCCAAATGCTTGTACTGGCTATGGCTAATATTTGTGCAATGGCTCTGATAGATTTTCCATCTTCTCTCAGCTTTCACAATTGCTTGTTTTTTACCCATAAACAGCTCCCTGGTTTTCACGTTACTTACTCTAACTATAAATGCACAGTCTGTTAAACCCAAATCTGAAACTGAGCATAAACATTCAGTGCTATTTATTGTTTAAATAATTAATGTCACGGGGCACACTTAAGCAACCAAACACACCTCACAGCCACATGTATCAATACTTTTGCTCACAAGACAAGAAAAATGGCTGGGTTGAATCATCTGGATCATCTGAACTGTGTATTCAAATTTAAATAGCTGGAAATAAAAGCTGAATATTTTGTCTCATATTCATATTTCAATGTCAAACCCAAATGTTTTTAGTCTAGAGCTTAACATAAAAGGATTAACTGTTCCAATACTTTTGGAGAGGAGTGTATAAGACATACCTAAAACACTCATGTAAGTTTACACTTTTTGGTTAAAAAATGTGGAGGATTTCTTTACATTTGAGAAGTAAAAACAGTGTATAAGAGCAGTTCTTTTTTACGCAAGCCCTGTCTTATCCCAATGCTCATTAGAAAGATCATCATCGACAGTCACCAGGCAACTGGAATCAGACTGGGTGAATCAGGAGCCACTGCTTAAACAAAGCAGCAGCAGGTAAGCTGGTTTATTTCCCCCCCAAATCAGCAGCTTTATTTCACCTTACCAAAACGTTATTATATAAATCTTTTCTTATTATGTATGTATTCAGACTAAGCTGCCAGATGAGGGGAGTGTTATGCAACACATTAATGGCACATATGTCATTAAATCTGCTTGTTGTTTGGGTTTAGGCAGTGCATGTGCTGATAAATGAAAGCATTTTTAACATCATGCATATTCATGAAGGTGCTGTGATTCACTAGATTGTGATTCGTTTTATTTACAAGCCATGTTTTTATGTTAGCAAACTGTGAATTCGGTATACAGACACTAAATGAATGTGTTATGGGACTGATGGGGTTTACAGAGTTATATAAGCCTCTAGAATGACTGTTATTAATTACCACATAATCATGAATAAAATATGTATGCATATTAAATGCTTATTATCATATGGATTTGACGCATATCACTTTGCAGTTGTCTGATTTTGGACAGTGAGTGCTCACAAAGTTTTGTTGTGTAAATATTCTTATATTTAGGTACATTACAGTATAAAAAATTACTATCGTAATGTCTGGTCAACAGCCATCACATCCAACATCCTGTTTCATAGAACTTAATGAGATTGTTAAATGTGTTACCTGTCAGCGCAAAGTGCAAGGCAGGGAAACTGACCTAAAACTGACCTAAAACTGACCTAAAACTGACCTCTTTGGAATGTTCTAAAAAACTCACGCAAGCAGTCACAGTCCTAATCGAAATTCATTCATTCATCCATTATCCTTCCGATTAATCCACACGGGCCAGCCGGTGCCCACCCGGCAGCTCTGGGCGCAAGGGCAGGAACAACCCTAGATGGGGCGCCAATCCATCGTAGGGCACACACACACACACACACTGCCACACACTAGGGGCACCGTTTAAAAACACCAACTCACAGCAACTAACACGCATGTCTTTGGACTGTGGGAGGAAACCGGAGTACCAGGAGTAAACCCACACAGATACGGGGAGGACATGCAGACTCCACACAGAAAGGTCCCAGGCCGCTCCTCCCTGAGATTGAACCCGTGTCCTTCTTGCTGTGAGGCAGCAGTGCTACCAATGAGCCACTGTGCTTCCCCTTAAATGGAACGCGAACCAGGAAATTCTGGAGCTGTGATGCTACAATGTTAAATTATTGCTCCATTGTGTCTCCCATTATTAGTTTTGGTTAACAATATTCCTCTTTTACACGAGTTTACTTCCCAAAGAACAGCACGTTACTGAGTATAACCTAACAGTGAACCGTTCCCAACCCAGAACTACATGTTGAATCCAAAGTGTTATAATAAGTATTTACCACAAGATGGAGCCAGAGGCTCAGTGGATTCGTTGTTGGTGCTAGACTGTGGTTAACAACAATACAAGAACAATTAACATTAGCTTTAGCGCAGAGTTGTATTGATGCTCATCACTGATCTTCAAAATTCAAGGGGCATGTCCATCATAGAATTGGGGAAGGGAAGCTGTGGCACTCTGGCCATTAATCGTGCCTATTTGAATCCTAAAAAAAGGCCGGAAGGCACTGCCAGGATTCAAATCCTGGCCTCCACAAGGAGATGAGCTATTGATTCACAAACTAACCTCAAATATATAATAAATTAACAATACATTCATTTATTATCTCCCACTTAATCCACACAGGGTCGCGGGCCAGCCGGTGCCCACCCGGCAACTGTGGGCGCAAGGACGGGAACAACCCACTAAATGGGACGCCAATCCATCGTAGGGCACACACACAGTCATACACTAAGAGCCACTTTACAGACACCAGTTAACCTAACATGCATGTCTTCGGACTGTGGGAGGAAACTGGAGTACCCGGAGTAAACCCACGCCCAAGGACCCAGACCGCTCCGCCCTGAGATTGAACTCAGGACCTTCTTGCTGTGAGGCAGTGGTGCTACCTACAGAGCCACCGTGCTGCCCATGAACAATACATTTCTAATATATTTCTTTTTTTAATGTTTGACGGTTATCAAAGTAGGCTACTTTGGCCTAGTTCCCAACCCAGACATTTAAACTTCTCTGGCAATTACTACAAAATCCCATTGTGTATTTATCATAGCCTAAAAACAATCAATGTATTACTTTTGTTTATGTCTATACAAATCTTATACTAGCTGATATTAGAAAATCCATGACCTAGCATTACAACACGTCATTACCAACAAATAATTATTATAAATAATGATTTATAAATGATTAATAGATAGCTACATGCTATAAGTTATGTTGTAGCCATCATAAATGATATTCTTTACAACATGTAAGCATTAATGACACAATGAAAGTAACATTATTATTACAAATGACAGTTCTGAAAATGTAAGATGATAAAAATACATTTCAACTTCATAACCACTAGATGGAGCAGTTTCTGCATTATTCAGGTCTACCATGCTGAAAAATGGCTGGTTCCTTCAGGTCAGTTAGCATGTAGCAGCATTACCAAGGTATTCACAACCTACACGTGGAACCACAAGTTTGGGAACCCCAGTCAAATTATGTGTGAGTAATTAAAACTAAAGCTTTTTATAGGTTTCTGTTTTTGTTTTACACATTGGTTTTAACTCCAGTTTTCAACAAAATCTCTCATTTAATTAAAACTTGTTTTCTAAGTTTAGCAATTCGTAATATAATAAATGTACCTATAAACCAGTGGCTGCTGCTGGTCTTTCAAAGAGGGGACGCTCGTTGCCAGTTACGTCATAAAATTTGTCAATTTAGTTCTATGCAAATTCTGCCCTCCGCTTCTTTTCAAGAAAATGGTCTGTGACCCAATCACGGTCCTTGGCCCCATTGTGTTGTGGCTGTAAGCTTTTTAAAACAGGAGAATATCTTTTCTACCTGCAGATGTATCTTTAATTGTTGCCAATAACGCTAACAATTTGAACAACGACAAAAACTGTTCCATTTGTTCTCATTGACCTGAATGATCACCCAGCTTCTACAGGTAAATGCATTGACCATAGACCGTACAAGAAAACAATTTCTTGAAATCTATGGCATTGCCACTATGGTACTGTATAAGAAGTTAACAAAATCAAATCAGTGAATTTGGAATAAGTAGCTGATCACAAACTCATCTTCGAGATAAACCAACACATTTGTCAATGAAATGTTACCACATCTGTACATGTTTGACCATTTAATTTTGTACATTTTAGGGGAAGCTGAACTTCCTTTGCAGTCTCAGAGTAATGGTGGCCGCTATAAGCTATGTTAACAGTTAGGCCAGACTTTTTTAATTGCTTGTTCCTCAGGAATCTACTGAGGAGGGAGGAAAAAAATAAATAAATAAATCTTTATTTTTCAGCACTTTTCAATTTCTCGAGGACTATGTGGAATCAATACAAGGAA
>JAUZSU010122920.1:0-17920 GCA_034780255.1 Parotocinclus maculicauda
CAATTTGGAATAAGGCTGTAACGTAACAAAATGTGGAAAAAGTGAAGCGCTGTGAATACTTTCCAGATGCACTGTAAGCCTAGATTCTTTCATGGAAACTAATTTGAGCAAAATGAGCCAGTTTTTTTTTTAAAAAGCCAGCTTACTGTGTTACCTTGCTTCGTGAAATAGCCCCCAGAATAAACTAACAAACAACAAACCAAGTGCTAACATGTGAAATGCACACAGTGCTAATACAAACAACGCTATTGTGTTAACTATACGATGTGCTAACTATACTATATTCTAATCTCAACTGACAATGCTAATACAAACACTGTGCTAATAATGCATAGACCAGGGGTCGGCAACCATTAACACCCACTGAGCCATTTGGACCCGGTATCCACCGAAAAGAAAACAGTACTTGAGATGCAAGTACTTTTTGACATCTAACATGACACATTTTGAACTCTTAAAAAGAGTTGTAGGTCTCTTTCAAAGTAATTGAAAATGTATTTTACCTGGTTAATGGTACTTCTGCTCTTGAACCTCAGCATCTGCAAATCGGGGCAGTAAGAAGTCACTTTCATCTCGCAGGACTGTAAGCTGCTGTCTGTGAGGTGTGAGCGGTGTTTGTTTTTAACATAGCTCATGGTGGAAATTATCTACTCACAAACATATGTGGATTTGAAGATCGACAGGACTCCAAATGCATATTTCTTAATATTTATGAATGTTTTGGGGATGGCATGTTTTAAACACGAATATGTCCAGTCTTCGAATCTTGTTCAGAATTTGTGATTCTGAACAAGAGCGGCTTTCTGACGGACAAGATCTTTAAGATCCTCTGTCAAGCATTTGAATTTGGACACTCACATACCTTTGTCAGCTATGCCAGCCAGCTCCAGTTCCAGATCAAGTTGACTTGCACCTGCAAATGCAGTCACATTTAACAGCGGAGTGACGAGGAAGGGCAATGTGGGTTTTTCCTCTCTGAACTCACGAAATAGTTTCCCAAATGATGCTTGCATTGTGGTGATTGCAGACTGCAAATACTCTAAATCTATTGTTTTGTGAGCTTGTTTGAAATCCCTTAAACAGGTGAAGTGAGACAGTGTGCCTCTGTAAATCTCTGGCTAAAACTGTCAGTTTGGGCTCAAACAATAACATCTTGATAAGCATGTGTAGTGCTGTGCGACCTTTCCTCTAAAGAGTTGTATTCAGTGTTTTCAGGTTTGCTGTCATGTCCACCATGAAGTGCAGCTTTTCCAGCTACTCTGGCAATTCCAGCTCAGGTAAGGTGTGTTTTTACCTCTACCAGACATGCAACAAAGTGTTTCAGTGTTTAATCTTACTCTGTATTGCTTTAGTTCACTTGCAACTTTCAGTTGCTGATCGGATCTTAAGCAGCCACAGCAACATAGGACGGTGGCAGACAGATTACTATCACTAGTTCTCCCAATATGGTGCTCGCGGAGCAGCGTGTACTTGACAAACTTAGTACAGAGATCGAGCTTCTTGACCACGAGATTCATCGTCTTCTAAGCAAGCAGACGGAATTACAGTGGAGGAAAACGAGGATTGAAATGGCCAGAGGTTCTCGCTCCAGTGGTGACCCTGCTGTGGGAGATAATATCAGCCGGAACGATCAGCCATGCTGAAGATGCTCCCTCTCCCATCTCTACATACACATATTACATGTTTTATTTAAAAGTTTTAATGTGTAATGTTAATTATGTTTATTACCTTAATAAGGATGGGTTTCCCTTTTGAGTCTGGTTCCTCTCAAGGTTTCTTCCTCTTAATCTCAGGCAGTTTTTCCTTTCCACTGTAGCCATTTAGCTTGCTCATTAGAGACAATATAATCCAATTTGTGACAATTGTTCCTGTATGAATGTAAAGCTGCTTTGTGACAATGTCAATTGTAAAAAGCGCTATACAAATAAAATTAAATTGAATTGCATTGTTGATTCTTACCGCCACAAGTGCCTCTACTTACCATGGTGCTAATTAACCCAGCACAGTATTCCATTTCACACAAGTGTTCATGTGTATAATATATTATGAATATGAGAATGAACATGGATATGTGTTCTCCTATTTATCATCTGACCATTACTTGCACTTATGACTCATCTGGCTGACCCTTGGGCACTCTCCTTCTGTGAATTAGCCCCTAATTAGCATGAGTAGCTTTCCATGGTTTGGCCAAAAAAAAGGTTCTCGACAGTGAGATGAAATTAAAGTGATTAGTTAGGTGCTGACACATAGCCAAAGATTTTATCAATAATGGATATATTCTTCTTGACCACAAAGGGATGGCATGCATGATGCAGGGGGGTTTACAAATAATTATGACCTACAATTTTAATCAGTAATTCTCTCAATGGTCAATTAAACAAAATAGATTCTTTTTTTCTCACTTATATATAATGAATTATATAAATAAAACTATAATAAATTATAAGCTATATAATTGTATACCTAATATAAGTAATACATTTGTGTTTTCACTAATTAAAGCCACACAGAGTTTATAAAAACAAAACTAGCCTAACACATTACAAGAGATTGTCTTATTAGCGACAATGTAAATAGTAACTACAGTGTGTAAGACTAATGCAAATACGTTGTAAATTTATAATGCAAAGGAGTTTTCTACTTCACTCTCATACTAGCTTTAATGGTTGTCACACTTCAGTCACTTACAAGACCTGATTGTGGCAAATTTAAGAAATTCACTGCTACATTGTTTATTCGCAAATTATACTTTTAGGTTTTTTTATTTGGTTTTGGTATGTGTGCTGACTTGTTTTGAAACAATGTTATAAAATAGACTGATACAATATAGACTGGATAGCTGCAAGCTGCAAATAACAACATGCAGTTCTTGCATACAGTGGGCTCTATAATATGTTGCAAAGTTACAAATGAAACAAAGCTGAGAGCAGTGCACTGCTGGTTGTGTATGGAACACAGCCATGTGACTACCACAAAGGTTAGCCACTGTTGAGCATTCCATTCATCTTACCTGATCCATGCTGCTTGATAGTCCAAATGAGCATTAAGAAATCTGTTGACATCAGCACTTAATCAAGCATACTTTGCCATTATAAATCTGTTGAACTACTGACACTTGAACTTTCTTGCAAGCATGCTTTTAAAGGTCACACGGTATTGTTCCGTCATTAGACTGGGGCTGATCCATTACACTTACATTTGGGTCAGGAGGTAGACCAAATCTACATACGTCTCCCGATAAACCATATGACCTAAGCAATTCAAATCAACACAAACAGGTTATTACTCTTTGCATCAAGTTGCATAACGTGCATATACAATCTATGATGGATTAACTAATGATATGGTAATTAAAAGGAACATGCAGTTCCTGATTTTTAAATCTATTATTTTAACGTGGTGAAATACTGTGTATTTGATCACAAATTAAATATGTGAAAATCTCGAACTCATAATATCATAAAGGTTCTGTAAATCTCTTAAACACTCAGAATCTAACTTTAAACACAGTATTTAACCTAATAGGAAAACACCCTATGTAAACTAATACTGCATTAAAGTTAGTTACAAGTACTGCGTATCACTTGAGTGCATTCATGTGTGTGTATCTGTGAGTCAATGAAAGAGTGTCTCCGAAATAGATGAGACATCACATACCATTTTTATACTTCAATGGCATTCTTTTCTCTTGCACAACACTGAGTGGCAATGAGTACAACTCGCTTGTAAAGAAATAGCCCCTGTTCCTCTTGCTATTGTGTGGGGCTGACAATGGTCCAAGACCTCCCAGCTCTGCAGCTGCAACCTAACTATGAGCAAGTGAGCACACACACACACACACACTCAGCCACAACACGCTGTCTCACACACACTTTCTCTTATGCACACACACTCACATACAAACACTGATCATCTATGTATGGCCCATGGGCTTATGCTTGGGAAAATCCTTCAACACGATTCAGCTGTCACTCATTCAGTGAGCAGAGGACACTGAAAGCATCCAGCCAGTATGGTGCAGTGATAGACTGCACTCCGCCTTAGCTTCAGCTCATTGAGAAGCGCTATTGTTTTTTGAGTCCTCTTCATAGGGCCACTCTTGAGGTCTCTGGAAACCAGGCCAAAGCAAACAAACAATACAGCCCTTGCTCTCATTGAATTCAGGATGATGCACAATCTATTAAGGCAAGGCTGCTTTCTTTTGGCATCATTGTTTGTACTGCAAATTTAACATCAGGAATCCTGATATGAGCCCATTTGGAATTTCACTAAAAATATTAACTATATGTAGAAACTTTGTTTGTTTATTTATTTAATTGATATCACAGCAGCATAAAAAGGTCACACAAGCACAAGGTCATAACTATCAGTTAGACAGACTCACTATTGGGAACCTTACTTCAGTTAAGCAAAAGCATTTTTATGGAATGTGTGAGGATTTCAGTTGTGTAAAGCTCACAGTCTCTAGTTTTTAGATAAAGCATTAAGTAAATTATGAAAATTTCAGAAAAAGTCTACAAATTCTAATAGTGACGTATGTATTAGTTCACAATATCCTTATTGCATAGCCGTCAGAGAATGTAAACTGTATTCACAACTACCGCAAAAACCCTGTCACGCACACAGACTGCTCAGGCGACCACACCCAGCACACTACACGCTCATTGTCACCATTTTTCTAATAACACACACCTGGTATCAATTACACAGATCCTTCATGTGCACTCCCTTCTCCCACATTCAGGGCTAAGTCTTGTGGCTCTATACCCATTTCTAAGCGCTCTATTCTTTGCATTGTTATTGCCTACCTACCGTGTTTTCGACCTTCTGTTTGCTACCTCGATTCTGATCTCGTCTCGCCTTTCAGACAGTTTGCCTACCATCTTGATAGTGTTTTCTGTGTATCTGCTGCTGAACATGGATCCAGCAGCAGAAGATGCACCTCAGACTCCCCCTCTGAGCATTGGGGACCAGCTTGCTGAGCTTTATGGGCAACTCTGCGAGGTAGTCCAAGTAATACGCAACCTAATTTCAACTCAGTAAATGCTGCTCTCACAACAAGTGTCGCAGATGCCTTAGTTCATGCTCACCCCATCGCCCGCGGCTGCAGTTCTGCTCCCCGCCAGCCCACCCTGAGCCAATATGGAGCTCAAAAGCTGCCATAAGTATTTGAATCTGAATTATGTATATTTAAATTATGTTTACATGACATTTAATAAACTTGAAATATTTAATGGTGTAATTCATACATTTAAATTTTAACAATGCTTTTTTGGGTTTTGAACTTGTGAGGTGGTGAAATTTGCTGTTGAAAAAAATACAATTCAAAATTACAACTTGCAATTTTCAAATTAAAAAAATTTAGATCCATAAATTCAAATCGCTCTTATTCAAATCTCAGAAATACGGATTCAAGCCTGAGATGAAACGTCCGGGCTTCCCAGGAACAGTAAACTTTTCAGAGCGATCAAACGCAGCGTTTAACCAATCACAGCGCTGCCTCACTTGCGTTTATGTAAGTAAAGTGAAGCTGCGTTTGTAGCCGAGGAAACGAAGGATAAATCCCAATGAAGTAAATGCATCCAAAGTTTTTCAGATCCACATAGTCAGCTAATTATTTATAGTTCTGGTAAATGCTCAACGCACTATATGGCAAGTTTGATATGTTGCGTTATGTAACGAGTTGGTCTGAGTTTAGGAAGGGTTGGATATTCTGATTTCCTGTTAGGACTATTTAGTGTGTATAAATTACACTTTAACAGAGCTAAATACTGCGATTAACATGGCAAAGCAACAAAATGAGACGCACATGGTGTTTGCACATCTGGAACAAGGGTGCCTTGGACGACCAAAAGTGGTAATTAGTCAAGAATACCTGACCAGTTTACTTGACATAAATAAAGTTTCTGATATATATTATGGGGTATGTTGATCTGAGGAGAGATGGCAGTGAGGAAAACTAGTTATTGAGCACAGACAAATTCCAAATAGTCTAAATCCAAAGGCATCCTGTCAACGACACGCTCTGGACGGGAGCGAAGCCTCTCCCAAATATGGTCCAAAAGTAAGGTTAGTTGCTAAACAGAAAACAAGACAAAAAGGTTTTAATTACCATGTCATTTATACACAGTAAATAGTCCTAACTGTCGACTCTCTAACGATAGTCAAATCTTATATTTAAATCATTATTAGCAGACCACAGCTCTGCAGAGATGAGTGTCAACCCCAACTGACCAGATAAGTTAAACCAGGTGTGTTAGTGTTAGGTAAATGAAGTAAAGACTGAACTCTGAAGTGCTATATGGTACATCAGGAAAGGAGTTTAACAACAGTGCTTAAAATTTATTTCTGAACTCCTCGTGTCAGTAAGTGCAAGCAACAGAATATCCATCCCTTCCTAAACTCGTTACATAACGCAACATATCAAACTTGCCGTATAGCGCGTTGAGCATTTAACAGAACTATAAATAATAAGCTGACTATGTGGATCTCAAGAACTTTAAATGTATTTACCTCATTAGGATTCATCCTGCGTTTTCTCGGCCACAAACACAGCTTCACTTTTACTTCACCGCTACAGATATAAACGCAAGTGATGCAGCGCTGTGATTGGTTAAACGCTGCGTTCGATCGCTCTGAAAAATGTACTGTTCCTGGGAAGCTCGGATGTTTTACCTCCGACTTGAATCCGTATTTCTGAGTTTTGAATCAGAGCGATTTGAAATTATGGATCTGAATTTTTTAAATCTGAAAATTGCAAGTTGTAATTTTGAATTGTATTTTTTTAACAGCAAATTTCATCACCTCAAGTTCAAAGCACAAAAAAGCATTGTTAAAATTCAAATGTATGAATTACAACATTAAATATTTCAAGTTTAATAAATGTCACGGAAACATAATTCAAATATACATAATTCAGATTCAAATACTTATGGCAGCTTTTGAGCTCCATATTTTTTACATCACACTGAAGAAACTTTTACATCTCGCTCTGAAAGCCAGTGTGGGATCAGTGATAGCTTTGGCTTTGAGCATGCGCGATTCATTTGCAGTCCGGAAGCAGAGTGGTGATCTCGTGCTTTGATTACAGCTACTGTGCTGTGAGAGTAGTGAGTGCTTTGGGACGGGGGGGCTCATGGGGAAACAAACGCTGCTCGTTGAGGACAGTAATTGCAGAACGATATGCGCTTTCATGTCCGAGTCTCCAACACCAGAAAAAGTTGCTATAGATCTGTCGCTAGGCGCTTAAAAAGTCTGAAAAGTCGTTAATGGATTATGGATGTCCATGAACTGATCCACTGACTATTTAATGCTTATATACTATTTTTACAAAATAAATCAACCTTCACTGAAGCCTGGACTTGCTCTCATCCATCCCACAAACAATGTATTTACCCCTTTACCATCTGGCAGAAGATTTTTTTTTAGTCAGACTAAAATCAACACCCAATCTACACTGATAATCCTGGACTCTACACATAAAACCTAAAATGTGACCCTGTGGTGGACACTTATTTTGGATTTCACTTCAGAATGCCCTGAGCTCTGATTGGAGAACAGGGCACCGCAAAGGAGGAGGAGTCAAGAGTTTAGCGGGAACGAGGAATATATTTTCCCGCGGATAAAAGAGAGTTCAGACATTTTGAGTTTGCTGAAAGAGAATAAAGCTGTGAAGTTATATCCTGGTCCGCGTCTCCTTTTTACCGGCTCCTACACACGTATATAATAGGATTTGTTTAGGTACTTTAGGATTTGGTCCGAATAAGCAGCTGGTTCCATTAACCGGTGGTCCAATTAACCGGATTCGACTGTATTAACTGAAAATTTATTTTTTTCTGGCCCATTATTTAAATTCAAGTTAGTGAAGTGATTAAAATAGAACAATACACATGTTGTAGCTCACAAAGTGAAATAGGCCAAAATGTGCCCAAAGTGTCAATATTTTTTTCATTTACAAAGTATTATTTTTCAGCACTGCCTTAACTTTCTTGGGCATGAAGTTCACTAGAGCTTTACGGGTTGGCCAATGTAATCCTTTATGACGACATCACGGAGCTGGTGGATATTAGAGACCTTGCGCTCCTTCACCTTCCATTTGCGAATGCCCCACAGATGCTAAGTAGAATTTAGGCCTGGAGACATGCTTGACCAGTCCGGCACCTTTACCCTCAGTTTCTTTAGCCAGTCATCTTGGAGGTCTGTTTGTTTGGGGTTGTTATGAGGTTGAAATACTGCAATGTGGCCTAGTTTCTGAAGGGAGGGGATCATTGTATGCTTCACTGTCTTACAGTTGGCATTCAGGGTTTCCTTAATTGCAGTAACTGTAGTTACTGTAGTAGTAACCATGAAGATCAAATTGATACAGTGTGCAGCATATGGTCTGGCCACTGACAGGCCTCCTACCTTTATTTTGAAAAAACAACCTCTTAGATATGACGCTGAGCATATTCACTCAACTTATTTGGTTTACCATCGCGAGGTCTGTTCTGAGTGAAACCTGTCCTGTTAAATTGCTATATGATCATTGCTACAGTGCTGCAGCTCACGTTTAGAGTGTTGGCAATCTTCTTATAGCCTAGCCTATCTTTATGTAGCGCAACAATTCTTTTTTTTTTTACAGATCCTCAGAGAGTGATTTGGCATTTTTAACTTCCAATGGCCAATATGAGAGAGTGTGAGAACTTCCAATGACCAGTATGAGAGAGTGTGAGAGACACATCTGCTCCCCATTCACACCTGAAATCTTGCAACAGTAACGAGTCACATGATACCGGGAAGTTCAGTTATTTTGAGGGCACAGCAAAATTTACACAACTTATACAAATTACTTTACTTTGTAACAAAGGGTCACATCTTGTGTTTTTCCCATGAAAATATATTACTTCAGATATATTAAAATATTAAATATATATTAAATAGCTACAAAAATGTAAGAGCTGTACTACCTTTTGTGAGATACTGTGTGAGCCAAAGTGCTACTCTCAGGCAAAGCTCAAATGACAAATAGCATTGATTATTCTGTTAAAAGTGAGCAAAGGACAAAATTGTTATGGGCAAAACGCTAGGTCTAAAAAGCAAGACTTTTGGGGTGCTCCCAATCAGCAGTGGTAAGTACCTACTGACAGTGGCATGAGTAGTGCACTTAAGGTTAAATGATGCACTAGGGGAACAAAACCAGTCTGCCTTGTCTGGCCTGAACTGACACAAAGGTTGCAATAACAATGTGACTTGTTCTATGGCAACGCATCTCTAAATGAACGCACACTATGGTAACGGAACGCCGGTGCACCACTGTTCCTCAGACAAGTCCCTCACACCTAGAAACATTGAGAGCCAAGTACCTACCCTTAACAATATAATACAATCAATACAATAATAATATAATCCAGTCAATACACACAATACACAGATGGACTTAATACAGCCAGTGAAACTGGGTAATCAACAGTACACTCTTCACCAGAGGTAAAGATCAAGGCCAGTCAGTAGAGCACTATAGGCATATATATATATATATATATATATAAGCATATTATTTGTAAATCACAGGAGGTTCACTATATACAAAATTGCAGGTTTCCATTTATTTGAAATCAATGACTAAAACTAACCTTTTTACACAGGACTTGCATGTGATCAGCACAGATGAAAACAGGGTGGTGGCAGCAGTTCAAGAATGGAACCAGAACGACACCTATAACCTGTATGTGTCTGAGGCCGGAGGGGTGTATTACACGCTTGCCTTGGAGAATGTGATGAGCAGCATGGGACCAGAAGGCAATGTCATGATCGACTTATATGAGGTAGTTAATGTTTAATATGGTGATCTTTCTTGATGAATTGCATTTATTGATTAATCAGTTTGGCTTCAGATTACAACTAAAGTTTTGCCATGATTTCTAGCTGGATTGTATGGTTTCAAATCCTAACACCTTAAAGTCACATAAGACCAGGGTGCATTTTAGGACTTATGTATTTGTATAAGTATAGAATGATAGGTAGTATCTTTTTTGATTACTAGATTGATTATTATGTCAAATACTGATGCAGTCTATCTTTAAAGCATTATAACCCCCTTGGTATTTACTAGTTTATAGCATAGTTACAGGTGCCCTTCTCCTCCGACAACTCCAATTGCCTTTTGCTGGTTTCAAATCTATTATTAAATGTGTTTGACCTTTTCAGTACTTAGCTCTGCCTTAAGTTTCAGAACCCTGTTTTTCTTCTCAATTGCATCACCAACTTGAAACTGTGTCTTTGGTGAAAGCAGCGCCAAAAGTGTTTCAGCTTGCTGTATGATCACATGAATGGGTTATTATATTTCAACATTCCAGAATTAGTTGCTTACAGTCTCATGCAAAAGTTTGGGTAAAATTGTAGAAATTTGGAAAAATTATAATTATTGCTTTGATTTGTTGACATAAATTTAGACTTTATATTAATTCTGTGTACGCATTTGATTTAAATCGGAGTTATGTTCACACTTAATTACTGGGACAAGTAATTACCCTAGTTGGTGGTGTAGATCATAAGGTTAGGGTTTAAATCCACAATATAACAAAATTTAATGTTTTTTTTTCTGGTCAGCATTTTTAATTTTTATTATAGATTTACTTTATTTGTCAATATCCATTCCTGTATTTTAGGCCAGCAACACATTTAAAAAAAAATTGGGATGGCATAGCATTTACTACTTTGTAATCTTGCCATTCTTTCTTCGGTCCAACAATTAAAAGATGGTTGGACACAAATATCAAGTAATTAAATCATGGTGTTATTTGCCCCATTATGGAAACACATCTTAAGGTGTGAAAGAGTATAGGGTTGTCTTCGTTGCATGTTTTTTTTCGTTCAAAATTCTCCAGTGCAGCATGTTGTTGTACATTTTCTTGTTAATAAAATGCAAAGACCTCCCTGGAAACGAAAGGACATGTGAAAACCCCTTTCAATTTTACTTTGAGGAACACTGATTTTAAACATTTCAATCATTTTCTCTTGTTGAGAAACTGGAGATCCTCTGTCCACCTTTGTTCATCAAAGAATCTAAATTCCTGTATACATTTGTAGCAAATCATAATTACAGTCACTCTTTGACATCATCTGTTTGAACTCACATCATTATTTAACTTTTTACATCATTACTAGCCCTAAAGCACCCCCATCCCAGCTTTTTTGGAATGTCGTGCAAGAATGCAGGAATAAATGTTTAACAAATTAAATTAAGCTGACCTGCCAAAACATTGAACATCTTTCACGTTGTCTGCAATTAAAAAGGAGTCAACATAAATATATGACAATGTTTTTTATTATTATTATTATTATTTATTTATTTTTTATTTTTTAATTTGTATTTTCCATGCTGTCCAAACATTTCCTGATTTGAGATTGCAATCAACTTTCTTTGTTCTAGAGAATGGAAACAAGACACTTGTTTGATGTCATCACCAATGATCACCATAGTTTAAAAATTGGTAAATTAAACATTAAGTGATATTATACTCTACTTTTTATTTTTCTGTCCAATAGGTAGCAGGTATCAAAGGCATGTTTCTGGCTAACAAGAAATGGGGTGATCAAGTAAAGACTTGCATCACATACAACAAAGGCTGGGATTGGAGGCTCCTTCAAGCACCCTCTACTGATCTTATGGGGAACAGCATCCATTGCATATTGGTAAGAGAACTGAGAAATGGTGAGAGGAGTGAAGAGTAAATAGGTGAAGGAAATGGGAAATGTGTGAGGGAGTATGTGGTAACGTGATTGAGAGAACTTGTTAAATGCCGCCTGTCTAAAATGTGTCTAATGTAGTCTGAATTCAGCATCAAAAAGAGCAATGCTCATCAAACTCGGTCATCAAAGTTCAATGTCATGGCATAAACCTTCCAGTAAAAGGTCAAGTGACAGAAAGTATTGATCTGCCTGTTTTTTCTACAGAGATCAGCAGTCAGGCCATGGCAGCATTACAAGTTTTTCAATTCATTATACCACACCTTTAATTATTCATGTACGAATTGTATTTGGAACAGTGGTGTATTGACATCAAGAAAATTATGAAATACAGATACACATAATGATTATAGGCTCATGAGATTAAAAAAGAGAAACGTTTGTTTATTGATTTTGAAAATGTTTTACCAACTTAAGCTTATTGTTTTGATGTAGATTTTACTCCATTACCATGACAAGGCTCTCATCTGCTTTGCTCAGATGCTCCTGCAGAAATAATTACCCTTTGATAAATTTGACTAATTAATGGTCTTGCATCCAACCTCGCCTTCAGCCCCTATTACAAAGTTATTTGTCAGGAAATGTCAAAGTTTTAATAAACCCCCAAATAGGCCGTATGGTTACCACTGGCATTTGCAGACTTGTAATGAGAATTGTGCCATTAAAGGTTACTCCACTCAAAATTAATGTTGGGACAGAACCAGCAAGGAGTGTGAACTCTGGTGGGATTTGTAATTAGGTTTTTATAGTCTCAGTCACTTCCGATAGATGGGCAGCTTATTTGAAGCAGCTCAAATATATTTTGTATTGATTTAGACACAGTAAAAAAAAAGCTGTGTACATATGTTTCGGTTTTAGCCCTACTGTTCCCTGCACTTGCACCTGCACGTGTCGGCAAACCCATACACATCTGGAAACATCGCCAGCAAAGAGTCAGCACCTGGAATCATAGTGGCCTCGGGTGAGTGGCTGTACATCTGCACTATTCAGAGTATAAATTAATAATAACTCTTCAAATAACCATGATTTATAATGATAATAACAATGAATACGAACAGCTAATGTTACTATGGGGTGGAGGTTCACATTTAAGGGGCAATATTAGTAAACGCTATCTTACAAATTTGATTGTTCATTAAGATTTCATATTACTTCTCGATGATTGGTATGGACCAGTTTTGTATTATTTCTTGGTCCAGTTTTGCAAACTGCAGGGCGACACAGTGGCTCAGTCAGTAGCACTTTCACCTCACAGGGAAAAGGACCTGGTTTTGATCCCAGGTGGAGAGGTCTGGGTCCTCCCAGTGTCTGTGTGGGTTTAGTCAGGTTGCTCTTGTTTCCTCCCACAGTCAAAGACTGTGGAAAAGAGAAGCATTAGTAACAGAAACAAAAAGAAAAAAGACAGTGGTCTTGACCATGTATGCATGCCTAAATGTAATAAGTTGCTGTTGTAATGTGATTGGCTGGTAAGATATTTACAGGATGCAAGACCGAAACAACCCTAGAAAGGGAACCAATATATCATAAGGCACACAGACTCACACACTCATACTCATACACACTAAGAGGCACCTTGGAAACACCAATTACAATGAAGTTGGGACGTTGTGTAAAACATAAATAAAAACAAAATATGATGATTTGCAAATCCTTTTCAACTCATATTCAATTGATTACACTACAAAGACAAAATATGTAATGTTTAAAACTTTATTGGGTTTTTTTTTGCAAATATTAATTCATTTTTGAGTTGATGCTTGCAACACGTTACAAGAGAGTTGGGACAGGGGCAACAAAAGACTCGGAAAGTTGAGAAATGCTCATTAAACACCTGTTTGGGACATTCCACAGATAAGTGTCATAATTGGGTAATTAAGGCAGCCTTCTCGAAAGGCTCAGTCATTCACAACCAAGGATGGGGCGAGGTTCACCACTTTGTAAACAACAGTTTAAGAACAACGTTTTTTATCATGCAATTAAAAGGAATTTAGGGATTTCATAATCTACAGTCCATAATATAATCAAAAGATTCAGAGAATCTGGAAAAATCCAAAAGAAGATAGCCGAAAACCAACATTAAATGCCTGTGACTTTCGATCCCTCATTGCATGAAAGACCGATATCATTCTGTAATGGATATTACCACATGAGCTTAGGAACATTTTAGAAAACCTGAGTCAGTGAACACAGTTAAAACTCTACCATGCGAAGCGAAAACCATACTGTATATAAACCACACCCAGAAACACCACCGGCTTCTGTGGGACCGAGCTCATCTGAGATGGACTGACGCAAAGTGGAAAAGTGTCTTATGGTCTGACGAGTTCACATTTCAAATTGTTTTTGGAAATCATGGAAGCTGTGTCCTCCGGGCCAAAGAGGAAAAAGACTGTCCAGATTGTTATCTGCACAAAGTTCAAAAGGCAGCATTTCTGATGGTATGGGGCAGTGTTAGTGCCTATGGCATGAGTAACTTGCACATCTGTGTAAGCACCATTAATGCTGAAAGGTACATACAGGTTTTGGAGCAACATAAGCTGCCATCCAAGCAACGTCTTTTTCAAGATGCCCCTGTTTATCTCAGCAAGACAATGCCAAGCCGCATTCTGCAAATTATCATATATTCTGTATTTATTTATGTTTTACACCAATTATCAGCTTTCTTTTATTTTTGTTGTAACGCACGTCTTTGGAATGTGGTAGAAAACCAGAGTACCCAGAGAAAACTCATGCAGACCCAGGGAGAATTTGCAAACTCCACACCAGCGGAGTCCAGGGTCAGGATGGAACCAGGGATGTTGTAGGTGTGTGCTAACCTCTGTATCACTGTGCTGCTTAATGCAAGATAATTCCATTTATACAACCACTTGTCAAATTGGGTGTCTGAATCTTCAAACAAGAATTACTTTCTTAATATAATGTATACACAGAAAGCAAGCCCCAGGAATGACAAATGAAGCAATTTAATTTTTGAGGAAACCTGTAAAATCTTGTTCCAACCAACTTAATTTAATCACCTCTATTACATCTAACTGTGATCCTAACCCTACAGGACATACTGTTTCTTGGTGTTATGCTGGCTTTCTTTCTCTCCTTACTTCCATTCCAGAGCTTAAATGGCACCATTATTGTCAAGTTATTGTTCATATTGAGTGCTTGGAGAAACCATCTCCAAATATGACCCATAAACAAGATTTGTACCTTGCCAGGATAAAGAAATGGAGATGCTAAGTGCTTCTGAGACTATGGAAGGTAGAGACATTGTAGAGCGTATCTCCCATTCAACTCCATCGCTTTATGTTGCCCCTAAATGCAAATGTTTATTACTGAAGATTAAACGCAGTTTATGCACTTTCAGAATATAATCCTTAAATCAGTTTAGATAACGTTGAAGTGAGTACAGAAGTTAAAAATAAAGTAAAATATTCAAAACTTTAGTTTGTGTAAATAGGAGACACGACGAGGAATAATAAAGGTGCATTAAATACAGATGAATATAAAGAATGATATGAAAGTAGTATGAGTGAGAAAAAGAAACCAACAACCTACTTTGTACTCACAGAATACATGGTGTATATGCTAAATGTGGACTTGATAAAATTCCGCAATCTTTTGCTGGTAAAAAGAACATATTTACGTTTATCATATTTAGTTCAAGTTCACTAGAGTGTCAATGATCTCATTTTACACATCTTGTAATGTATATTTTGGGCCATTTGGGGAAAGTGTTTTGCTATCTCTACTGAGTTGGAGCTATTGGACAATGCACAGCATATTCATATAGCTTAAAGACAAGACCTGCCTATACGTCTTCAATATGGGAAGTTGATTCTAAAGATTATTTTACGTATAAAAATACTACAAAATCACCTCTACCTTTATATACTGGATAAAACACCCCCTAAACCTTCAATGTAGTACTTTGTCTGGGTCAGCACTAAATACCAGGACTGGACTAATACTGAAACATTACATTTGCTCCAATTTCCTTTAAAAAACAACAAAAATTATCTTGGCCAGGAATACTTTGTAACATTTTGTAAAACAGTAACTTCTTACAGACTTAACTTCACAGTGTAATATGTCTTCTTTTCTATGTCTCTATAAAGGTTCTATTGGTGCTGAGTTGACTAGCAGTAACGTTAGCATATACATCACATCTGATGCAGGAAACACATGGAGACAGGTAAGCTAATTAAGACACAGTATGTAATCAAATGTTAAATGTTATGCAATTTAATATAATGAAATGCAATTTTAATACTGATGCAAACTTCCAAGTCTATAGATCTACGTGTTTCATGTACGTGCCAAACACTGTTATGAGCAAATTGAGTTGAGCTGTGCCGTGCGCGATGGCTGCAGGTGGCCCTCGCACTCCTGATGGGGAGCTTTACATTTATGAGGGACACTGTCTAATTAAAAATGTTAAGCAAAAACAGTCAAGAGTAAATTGTAGTGGCAAACGTTGAAGCTCATGCAGGATATGATTGCCCCATGTCAGGAAGAATTACGATCGTTCTGATTTATGAAATAATGTTGTTTTCAGTGCCATCAGGACTTTAATCTAATCAGGCAGTGAATGTTCTTCCCGTGGGAAAGAGATCAAATTGCATCATAACTTATCTGATCTCTCCTATATGCGACACAAATTAAACAGGCTAATGGGGCAATGTGACCAACAAGGGCAGTGTGAGGGGCATTCTGAAACCAGTGAGCCTGCACTGTTACAGATTCAAACAGTATAGTTCTACATGTGTTATGTGTTTTATTTTTAATAAGCTTAAAGTGCAGAGACCTCCAATAGATCATTTTATTATGATATGAAGACTTACCAAAAAGCACATAGTTTAGCAGAAACTGAACAAACAACTACAAAAATAATTAATAAAATAAACAGATCTATGCAGTTCTATGCATTGCGAAACTTGCTTTCATGTGTTCGTTTTAGGGGCCGTCAATGTGTACTCATATCAGGACATTTTACAAAAAGCAGACAATAATAATATGACAATATACCAGCATGTAATAAAATAATACATAAATAAATACTACTACTTTTAGAAATGAATGTTCATAAATACTACAGTATACCACAATCTAGACAGCAACAATGAGACACCATAAAACAACAGCAGCAGTAAATTAAGTTAGAAATCAATGATATATCACCATATATCATAATAATACAGGTACTAAATTAAAATAAATAAATAAAAACATATAACACAAAGTGCAGCTGCCCATCACCTCTGGGTTCAAGTCAAGAAGGTGGGGCTTTTCAGCCAGGTTAGGGTACCACATACAGACACATTTGGCTGTGTCTAAAGGACACTGCAACATAAACTCGTACTTATCACTGCAATAGACTGTCGTTCTGTGCAGGACAGTTTTACTCATGCACGCTGTTCTCTGGGAAAGTATTTGAATCCAATGCAACCTATATATAATAATATAATAAAAATATATTTTTTGAAGTATAATAGTTGACTGTTTTTAGTCAAGTCAATTATTTTCATAAAGTTTAATGCCAATCACCATTACGTAGACAGAGAAAGCATGTTAATATTCATTCGCTGACAAAAATAAAGGATCCACATAGAAATGTCACATTGCTGCAAAACTCGCATGTAGGTCGCAGGCATTAAACATGTAAATGTTTAAAGTGTTGTCTGATTAGACTGGGTTTGCCACAAAAAGGCACAACATGCTTCCCCTCTATAAAAGGTTCTATAAGTAGGTTGACTACTTTTGGGTAGAATAGCACTATGACATGTTTGCTACAGCTGGCCAGCTACTTTGCCAAAACTGGCATCCCAGCTGGTCCCATAAAAGCTTGCTTGCTGATAAATCTGGTAACTGGCCAAGGAAGAGCTGAGTGCATCGTTGTGGCATGTTTAGCAGTCATCGATCTATCAATAAGAAGTACACTACCCAAAAGTAGCCTATGAGAGCCTTTTTTATAGAGTAGCTAGAAAAGCATATTTATGCCGCCTTGTGGCATTACCCAGTGTCTAATCAGACCACACCTGTAATCACATACATACGGTGCATTCGGAAAGTTTTCACAGCGCTTCACTTTTTCCACATTTTGTTACGTTACAGCCATATTTCAAATTGTATTAAATTAATCTCTTTCCTCAAAATCCTACACAAAATACCCCATTATGACCATGTGAAAAAAGTTTTC
>JAUZSU010122931.1:0-17919 GCA_034780255.1 Parotocinclus maculicauda
TGATCCTGCCCACCTGTTGTCCGTTATGTTTTTGTTCTGTTTTACGTTCAGTTTATTCAGTTTCAATAAACCTGGTTGTCCCGCACGTCGCGTTTGCCTCCGACTCCTTCACCCGTCGTGACAGCTAGAAACACCATGTGTACAGAATTTTGAGTCATAGTCAGTTATAGCAACGTTGAACCATGTGCAGTATTGGAAAATTGGAGATAATATTAGGGTTGTTTTTTTTGTCAAATGTTTGAGATTTGCACCATTTAAGTATTTACAATCTGAAACTTCAAGAAAACTTTTATGTTAACATAATCTGCTCAACTTAAAATATGTTAATAGATCTTATGCATATGGTGGTCTGGAGAATAAACAGCATTATATTTCTGAATTTTACAAATGACCTCCGGGTCATACCCTAATGCAAGGACACTTACTGGTAGACACTGCTTGGGTATGAAGTAAAATACTGTAAGTGGTCACAGGTCTAACTATCCCAACTGCTTTCCATTACCAGTTCATTCTCCCTCCTTCCTGTTGGAGCTGATTTTGGAATCATTACACTTACTGGCCTTCCTACATCCACTATACTGGAGTGAAGATCCCCATGTATTTTCACATGTCAAGTGAGGGTGTGAGGATGCCTGTAACAACTGTGTGTGCCATGGCTGGTTGGCTGTTTTTTTTCTTGTTACCAACCCAGGAGACCTGGGCAGCATGGCAGGTGATTTACATGGACTGAGCGATTGAGAAAGGTCACACTCAGCTGGGTTCTGATTAAAACCTTCACCCCCTACAGCCTTGAACTGCTGTTGGGTCTCTCAAAAATAGGAGTGTTTTATTCTGGTGTGAACACAGCTATTTAAAGATAAAAGAGAAGGACAGACAGGTAGACCTGTTTGCTGGGTCTAGGTGATGGCCACATCTGGACAGGAATGAGTGTAATCCTTTAATATTAATCAGAGCGTTATTACCATATTAAAGGTCAATGATGATACATTAGTTCATCTTTAGAATTAATAAACCACATTGTAAAAATAATGGGTTCAATTTGCTTTAGACAATATAAGACAAACCACAGCATGACATTCTAACTATAGTTTTCTCTATTGAAGTATTTAGCAAAGTAAATTTTATAACAAATTTGAAAAGGTCATTGCAACATGCCTTTTTGCAAAGGCATCCACATTCAATCCGCAGTCCAGTTGCCTTCCTTAATATTTTCTCTTTTACTTTCTGCTTTGCTTATTGTCCCCCGTTATTTTCTGTACCATTATTTTCACAGGCTATATTCTCTTTGCTACACCAATGGTAAGGTGCCTACAATTCAACATGATAAGTAGAAGAGCAATCAGGCTTTAAATACAGTCACTCTGAAAAAAGAGAGCAGCAGCAGTTTTGTAGTACTTGTACGTGACTGTGTTGGTGAAGCATGAGCTTAGTCCTTAGACAAAACTCTCTGTTTATTGGTCAGCATATGTACCTAGCCTCACCTATGCTCATTAGCATACAAGTTGCAAAAACGAGGTTCCTGTGCAGGAATGCTGGGCTTTTTCACCGTGACAGGGTGAGGAGTAGAGATGCTGCTCCTTTGGATTGAGAGGAGCCGGTTGAAGTGGTTTGGGCATATCACAATAGTGATCGCTGAAGAGTTCCTGAAAAGATCTGATTCAGGCACATCTCTCTAGAAGGAAACCTCAGGGCAGATCCAGCACCCCCTAGAGGGATTGGTAATGTTTGGGGATGCCCCAGGAGGAGCTGGAATCTGTTGCTGGGCTTAGAGCAGCTTTTGCCACAGTGACCCTCAGCCTGAGACTTTACATTATATTTGACAAACTTTCCCTCACGTTCTGTAAAATGTACATATATAATATCCTCATAAGGAAGAATCTCCAAGCTCTCTGAAAATAAAAATATGCAGACCATCAATATTCTACCAATGAGGGAAATCTGTACTCATCTGTCAGTCAGTCAGCTTCCCTTATGTATACAGTATATGTATCCATATTTGTGTACAGAATGAGGGGTGAACATTAAATGTGGTTTTGGTTTACAGTTTTAGGACAAACATCTTTGTCTAATGTTGCCAGTTAAAGTTACAGAATAAAGTGTAATGTTATTTGTAAAGTTATATTTAATGTACACTTGATTGTTTATATATATATTAAATATTAAATAATAAATATTTATATATAAATATTTTGGCATACCTAGTCAAATAAACAAAAAAACTAATATAACCTGCAGGGCAAAAGTTTCTAATGTATATATTATACATTACTGCATATACAGTATCTTACAGCATTGTGTAAATAAGAGCACAAAAGCTTAATACAAATAAAATAAAAATAAGAGTGCCAAAATGACAACTCTTAATCTGATAGTGTTTAAGGTCTTAAAGCCAGATTTTCTTATAAGACTGTACAATGACTCTTCTAATCTATGGTGGAGCTTAAATGTTTTGGAATATATTCTATATTTTGCATAAATATAATAATTAACAGATTTTCACTTCATCTAAAAGTAGATTAAGAGATCCCAATTCTCACATGAATATCACTTGAAAATGTTAAAATGTTTATTTTCTTGCTGTATCTTGTTTTGTTTCTACCTATTACAAAACCAAAGCCATAATGGCTGTGTGATCTACTGGAAATGCAATGCAGCATAAAGAGAAATGTTTTCTATGAAGTATAGTGGAAATGTACTTATCTGATGGAGTTTTTAGAACCTTCAGTAAACAAATCTGCTTTAATTCAACCACATTTAACAATTATCTTAGTGTAGGTACAGCTGAGCAAATGTTCACATACATGCGTTGTTAATTAACATTGCGCAAATTCATAACCTAAAATGCATTATTATGACTAATATTGAGATCAATAATAATTTGGTGCCACCATAATCATACACTATGAAGCTAGAATGAGTTACGTAAATGATTCCATCTAGTTTTGTGTCTGATATTTTTATGTTAAAGGCTTGTTTTGCTATTGACTGTTTTGTAGCCAGCATTAATGTTAAAATTCTTTAAAGGAATGGGTGGAGTCCGTGCCGTGCCGTGCAGTTAACAAACATATGCAGTACACATCTCCTAGCTTCAGACTTTTTTACATATTGTATTGTTGATATTAATCAGGCAGATGTGTTCATGCATTAGGTGCAATGCACACCACATCACATGTGCCCAAATGACCACTCCCACCCATGTCCTCCAGAGCCAATTAGCTGCTCTCCTGGGTGGTGGGTTGATGCCCTGGGGCATGACAACCATAACCACGGTGAAGGCAGCTACAAATGGCCCCATGCCCGTGGGAAGTGGAGAGAGGGGTCACTAATTAAAACCTGAGTCCTGACGAAGCCCCCTGCTATGAAAGCAAATGGTGGAGCAGGGACTGAGTTGTTATATGGCAGTTAGACAGGCATGTAACAGGAGCAGGTGGAAATGACCAGAGAATCCCAAAGCCAGCACGAAATTTCACGCAACCTGTCATGACCTGTCACCAAACCTCACAGTCCCTTGGGGGACCTACAGTCCTAATGATGCACAAAAAAAACAAACAAATGTATTTAATTATGAGAGTTTTTGTCCAAAGGTTAAACTTATGTTCACACAAGCTGAAAGGCAATTTTACATGTTTAATATATATACTAAGTGAATAATGATAGAAACTGATTTTAGTTTTGCTTTTCTCATCTAAACATGCTTTTTCAATCCAACAATTTCAATTTTGGGACAGACAGAAAACCACTAGAAAACCTACAGGACTTATTTATAAACATATATATTTAGCTGATTACGTGCCATACTTGTATTAGAATTAGACAAGCATGTAACAGGAGCTGGTGGAAATGACCAGAGAATCCCAAAGCCAGCAAGAAACTTGTAGTCCCTGTCATGACCTGTCGCCAAGCCTCACAGTCCCTTAGGGGACCCGCAGTCCTCATGGTGCACAGAAAAACAAATGTATTTCATTATCTGAGTTTTTGTTCCAAAGTGGTGCTTACAGTCTGACCGTATCTGTTAAATGCATAAATATATTAAATGGATAACCTTATCCATGTGATGTTTATCAACATAGCTAATTTACATTAATATATGTTTCTATCCGATTCTTGATAGAAACTGATTTTAGTTTTGCTTATAAACATAAATACATGTAAACATGGCTATTCATGTGTATGTATGGTTATAAGCAAACTATAATCAGTTTATTTTAAGTATATATGTAATCCAGCGTGACTTACAATTAGGCGTGGTCAAAACCTTAGAAAAGTTCAAACATTACAATGGGGAAGAAAGATGATTTTTGTCACTTTGAACATGTCATGGTTGTTCGAGTTAAATGGGCTGGTGTGAGTATTTCGAAAACTGCTGACCTACTAAGATTTTCACATGCAGCCATTTCTAGGGTTTTTAAAGAGTGATCCAAAAAAGAGAATCCAAAAAGATTATTTGGACATAATAACCCCTATTCAGCACTGGATTGGTGCTTTTAAAAAGAAAGTAAAGCTATGTTAGAGCATCATTAATGCTAGAAAAACTATCATAACAAAGAATGAGTATCTTACTGAAGAGTTATTTATTCTTCATTTACTAAAGAGAGTCATGTTCGCATTTGGATTAGCACATATTTTAGGACCACACTGTTCATTATTTTATGGTTAAAATGATTAGTTACTTTGCTGAGTTTTAGCTATTATTGTACATTTAATTCATTTTGCATAACTCAGTTCCAGTCTGATTTGGAATGTATGCATGTATTTGCATATTCATGTGTGCACTATGCATGTGGTCTATATTGCCCTCAGCCCAGCCACATTATGTATGGACTGAAGATTCATCACATTCCAATGTTGGTATATATAATAACAGTGTCTGTCAGAAAGATCTTGCTGTTTAAATATATACTATTTGTCTTCTATTCAAACATACCTCTTTCTGTCTTGCAGGCTCTTTGAATGCCTAATGATTAAACCTGGCCATTACACAATTGAATGACTGAGTAAGTAGTGCTAAATATTAATTCATTAAGATCATCTGAGCTTTTATGTCATGTCCTCTTCTGTCATTGTCCTGTGTTAGTAATGTTAATGACATTGCATGTGCCATCACTTAACCACAATACAATAAGTGGTTTATTTTTGTTTATTGGTGTCTTCTATTTTGACTGGTGTCAGAGGGGAACGCTATCTCAGTGTTCCATTAGCGTTCTGTGGCTCTAACAAGGCCAGAGGGGCCTTGGGAGACAGTTCCAGGATGCCATGGGGATACTTGGCTGTAATTAAATTGTTTTTGTCCCATCACCCCATCCCTTTAATTAAATCAACCAGTCCCCCTTACCTTTTGGCTTGGGTAACAAGCCTCGTTAGCTCTTGGTCGCTGTTCTGTAATTGGTTAATTAGGCCTAAAATGCTCTCTGTGTCAGCAAAAGGATTCTTATCTCCTGGCCACCAGGCCGCTGTTGTTGTTGTTGTTGTTGTTTGTCCCCTGTGTTCATTTGTATAGGGTTATTAAATATATGTAATTAAACATGATATATATTCGAAAGTATATTCGAAATGTTAGTTTGAATTTTGTTTTTTGCGCTTAACACGTGTTAATTTAGAAGATCTAGTTAGGGTCTAGATGTCTGTAAATATCCTAAGGATACATTTTACTGCTATATATAGATATAGATATATAGATATATATAGATATATATATACAATTCAGTCATCCTTAATATTCTCACAAAATGATTTGTTTGTATTGCGTTTGTGCATTTTGTTGGTAAATGTGAATGTTAGGGTGATATAGGTGTATATGTGTGTGAGAGTGAGTGTGTGTGTGTGTAGTTAATTGATCTGGGTCTAAACCCCTCGGAGATGAATAGCTATTTACTCAGCCAATTAACTCAGCCCCATAACACTGCATCACTGAACACTGATAACTCGCAACACAAGGCTTGCAAATTAAAAATGCTTCAGGCTTTCTCTCACTCACACACACACCTTGACACCCTCGCACAAGTACACCAAGCAAATTATGGACCTATTGTTATGATGTTTTGATTTGTGTAGGATATTTAGCTGCTTTAATTAATGTTGTAGTTCATTTTTCTCTAATTTAATATTTTGAGTTGAACGAAAGTCCTTAGACACAATTTTGTTTTTATTTATTTACTAATATAACATAATTTATTTGTGACAGAAGGAAAGTTGTAGAACTACCAGTAAGATGCACTCACACTGGGACAATTTGAGGAGACCAATTAGTCTAACATATGTCTTTGAAATGTGGGAAGAACCTGGACCAAATCGATGTGGACACAAGAAGGACACACAAACTGTAGTGAGTCCAAGATCGTGATCAAATCATAGTTCCCTTCTATGGAACTATGCGACCATGCTAAATATTTATGCATATTTTAATATTATATGCAATGCAGCATGTTCTTTTTGTGTTGATCAGTGTAATGCTGATTCTGGTAGTAAGAGCTTTAAGTCATATGTTGACCCATTTTAACCTTAATCAAAATCAGCCATGTTTTAATCTTCTGAATGTAAAAATGCTGTACGAAATAGATGTCTGTTGCACCCCGAGGGTTTGTGATTATTTAAATGTATTTCTAATTATAAGATAGGTGGTGATTCATATCAATTACTAATTATTTTAGTTATTGATTAGTTATAAGTCTAATTGACTGGTTAGGTAAATTCAATTGTTTACAAATTTGAACGTAAACATAATATGTTAAATGACTGGTGTACTTCTGCATTTATTTTTTAAATCATCACTATTGCCTGTGAAAAGGGCTTCTGAAAAATGCTTGAGGCTCTCAATGAAAGGTATTTCTCTCTCTATGGATCTAGTTTATTCCCTGAAATAGATTTCAGTAAAGAAAAACAGTCTATACATGAATTTATTTTAACAACTTAGGTTTGCAGGGAACCAGGAACACACTTAACTAAACTATGCATTTGTATTTGCTAAACAATTAAAATGCTGAGACACTCCAGAGACTTGCTGACCTAACACATGTCTTTGGTTTGTGAGAGGATATCAGTGTCCCAAAAACCAAGCTGCTTTGCAAAATAATGTTACCTTTAAACCAACATTGTTTAAATTAAAGCTAGAAAATGTGTTGTTTAGAAATGTCTTTTAGCAACATGAAAATATAAAAAAATTAAAGCTTCATATATTTCAACCATGCTTAACATAAAATAAACTGTGGGGAAATCAAAACTGGTGCATTAAATACTCCTACATTGCCTTAAGAATGTTTATTAATTTCTAATATAAACTCTATAACTGTGAAAACTCATATTCAGCACTTTAAGGGGCACTAGTTGTGACCAGTGTTGGGGTAGTTTTCCATTTCAATCTCATTATTCATTACTTTTATTAGGAAATATGAAGATTTATGTTCAGATTTAAATATTTGGTTTGAAATTTTTTCAGGTTTTCCCAAGGTGGTTAAACAAATCTGGCCAGCAGATGTCACCAAAGTGAGGGATTTCAAGCATTTGAAAATCATTTTTCTCAGAGATTGTTTCGAATGATGCAAAGTTACAGGAAACCATGTCTTCCATCACTAGGTGAAAGTAGTGGTTTGTTGTAAATGAGGATTAATTCATGTTAATCAGGACAATAAGCAATGAAATTCATTTATTTTACCAATTAATTTAATGGGAAGTTTAAATTTAGTCATTTAGCAGATGCCCTTATGCAAACAGGGTTGATACAGTCTTGCACACCACTGCATTGACAGCTTGGCATCCTAGTCATGCTGGTCCTTCCAATTCATAGTAATGTACCTTAACCTCTAGACCATGTAAGGCATTGCTTTGTACGTGGTCACCCTTATTGCTTATTTCGATTACTCCCGTATCTGCTGTTAAAAAAATATTTCGCCACAGTAGCCCTTCAGTCACGTTAGGCAATTGCCATTAGTTCCCCTTTGCATAGATGAGCAATATGTGTTTGCCACTCCTCTGACCGCTATCAGCATGTCCTAACCATTGCTTATTGGGAGCACCACCAGCCTTAACTTTTCAGAAAAAGTGTCATATTGAGAGCTATAGCAAAGTGTTCAGTACAACCTGCTATACTGTGTATGTGTACATGTTTTGCATCACAGGCGATTTCCTTAAACCTGTTATTCCCTTCTATTTGAACAAAATAGAAAATGTTTACCAAGGTGTCTACGTTAAATGGAAATGTTTACCAAAGTAGAAATATTGCTGAACTGCACAGCTGTGTGATGATAGATTATTGTTTATTAGGCAAATTGATTAGTTCTAGGGTTAGACAATGTAACTTAGGTATTTTATTACATTTGTATGTACTTTCACAGCCATGGGTATTTGTGGTAGCAGGTCTGCCTGTGGACCTGTACTACTGTATGACTAGTAAGTAGAAAAATAATGCATATGAATGCACTTTGAGAGAATTTCATGAGCTTTCTCATTCATCAAACCTTGTTTGAAGCGTTCCCCAGATTCCATACCATAACTCACAGGGGTAACTGTGGGTGTATGGTAGCAAATGGTGGGTTTAGAAAGTGGTGTGTAATGCTGCCAGTCAGCTCACCATGACTGGTTTTCAATCAAGCGAGAAAAAGAGAGGACAAGGGTCAAAGTAATGGGAGGTATTCGAAAGTCATCTGGTATGTCTGATGGATTAGTGTGATGAGAGAGGTGTATGCATTACACTTTTCAATGTGCGGGCTTCCTAACGGCAGACACTTCCATAAGTTTTTAAATGCTCCTGGAAAATGTCCCTCTCCCTTTCTTAAACACAATTAAGGATGACTGATGACCATATTTTAAGAAGATGATGGACATGATAAATGATTTAATAAATTTATTTCATTATGACTTTCCATGGTTCCTTCCCTTGTGTGCACATGTACTTTGCGCTCAAGTGTGCACATGCAGAGTGCCTGGTCGTGTCTGTTGGCCAATTAAAGCTTATCCCACCTATGTGTTGATGAAGTCGTCATTAAGCAGCTATTGCCTTTATTAAAGCAAGACTGCTTTGGTGGACTCCCGCCAAGCATGCTATCCCACAAGCCCCCACACTGTACTGCGGACAAGAGTGAGGGCTGAGGAAGGTGTCAGCACACAGTGATCTCACGCATCACAGAGGAAGTGTCAGAATATTAGGGGGTTTAATAATGATCTCAGGAATGCACATAATGTTAAGTTTAAATTTATGTTGGTAAATTATGTTTGTGTGTGTATTTATGTGTGTTTTTCTATGTGTGTTAGATTCCCGCTATGGCAAACACACCCCTATTTGTATGTTTGACAGTGAAAAATAGTGCAGCAACTGATACTGCATGTCTTCAATCCTTAATGATCTGTACAAATTATGCTTACAACGACAACAAAAAAAATGCCATGCAGTGACAAGGCAGTGACATGTCCCTTCCACAAATAAGTAAACAAATATATATAAACATATCATTTTACTGTCATGTTTAAAATGTGTCAGTTTACCACAGCAGGTAGTATGAAGCACAGATAGGTGCAGAAATGTATTTTTTCTAATAATAAAATTTAGAAGATACATTTTAAGAAAACGAGCTTTAACATTGATAATGGCCAAAAAATGATAAATAATGTATGTTCGATTATTTTAGTTAGGTTATGGCAAGACTGCAACAACTTATAAGTTATAATATGTACATATACTAAGTCCTTGTGTAATAAACATTAAATTGTCTTCAAAGAAAAAACAATGTTTGCAAAGTTCTTCTTACAAATTGTAATTAGTATATACAGATTTTCCGTGGTGGTAAATATTAATTCACTGATTCATTACCTTAACCACCAATCCTGGACAGGATGGCAGGGGTTTAGCTGGCAGCACAGGATGCAAGAACAACCCCAGACAGGGTGCCAGTCCATTTTAAGGCACATGTAGTCATACGCTTACATACAGAAAAACTAGGGGCACTGTTTAGAGACACCAATTAACCTACCATGCACATATTTGGTCTGTGGTAGGAAACCGGAGTACAGTGTTCCCTCGTTTATCGCGGAGGTTACGTTCCAGGACCACCAGCGATAAACGAAAATCCGGGAATTAGCAGCGCTATAGTTATTTCAGTATTTATACACTATTTTAACCGTAGAACTTGCAGAATGTTTAAGTGGCATCGTAGGGCCTGCATGAATTCAGTCTATAATGAAACTTTCACAAACAGCGAACACAACACTGCAGATAAAAACATGTCATGTCGGCAAGTAGCGACTCAGGCGGGCGATGCTCTAGTCTTACTTCTCGATTTTGGTGAGTATTCATCCGCTGAGTAAATACGCTATTCTAGTGTTTTAACTGTTAAATAACCAAGCAACACGCTGAAGAAATGGAACGTTCTCTTTACTTAACATGCCATACATCATACCGAGCTTACAGCACATCATATCCTACACAATGAGTAGATACAACAGCTGTTTACTGTAAATCATAATATTTTATGATTTATGACATAATTGTTAAAATTAATATTTTTTATATAATTTTTTTACATTTTGTGATTTTTTTATTTAAAGTTCAGCAAAAACTGATAACAATATATTTTTTCCATTAATATTTTTTTAAAACCCGCGACGCGCCGAATTTGCGGAAGGTGAACCATGAAGTGGCGAGGGAACACTGTACTCGGATGAAACCCACACAGGCATGGGGAGGACATGCAGACTCCAAACAGAAAGGAACCAGACCACTTCACCTGACTGAACCTAGGACGGTCTTGCTATGAAGCGACAGCTCTACCCACTGAACCTTCATGCTGCCCAGCAGTAAAGCTATAAAATTAAATTCTAAGTATTCAGTGACCCATTTACAATGCAGCATACCATGACATAGCATATGCAACATAGCTCAAGATAACCAGATTCACAAAACAGTACAATACAATACACAAGACAACTGCATGAAACAACAAAGCATCTCTACATCACACCACAGTGGGACACAACATACATAACACAAATGCACCAGCTCTACAGCACAAACAGCTTGTCGGTCCTGTCTCTCTCTACCTCCTTCTTTGTCTCCTGTGAAGTGGGTTATGTTTTAAAATGGTCTGTAATAAGCTGTTCATCCATATGGTTACTGAACTGCAGACATATGTGCTGCCAACTTCTTCCATTCCTCTCTCTATATACCCCTCCTCCTCTTCTTTCACTTCCTCGCTCCCTCTTTACACGTTTTGGAGGGTTCCAGACGAGCGTGCTTCCAAAAATCTGCCGCTCCTGTACCCCCACCTTTTCACACCCCATGGCACGTTTGTTTCAGATTCTGCTTTGCTCACTCATGCACTCCTTGCCATCTGTTTCTGAGCAAAATATTGCATGTTTTAGCTCTGCCTTGGACGTCTACCAATATTCACTGGTCTACTTCTGCGTTTATTTTTTAAAGCATCAGTTTTGCCTGTGAAAGTGCCTGTGAAAAATGCTTGAGGCTCTCACTGAAAGCCTTCTCTCTCTCAATTTATGTTTGAATAAACATTTAAAACATCTTAATGAGTGAGTGTTTATGGTTAATGAATGCAGTTTTGAGCTGAGAGAGCAGCTCCTTAAGGTGCACACAGCAGAGGGTATTGTGATACTGAAATTAATATTAAAATGTATTTGAAAGCTTTTGAGTTTAGCAGTCTAATTATGACCCTGTGCATAAGTAAAGATTAAATAATGGTTACTTAAATCCTGGTTAATAGATAGGTGGTCTATTAAGTCATTGTATATTGTGAAAATAACCTCTGCTTTGTGCTTTTACTTTTCCTATCATTCCCTCAAGTTAATTTATCTTATCTTGAGCCAGCGATCTCAACAGAATGTGAGATGGTGACCTATAAAAAAATCTAACCAGATCAAACAGTGCAACATCAGGTGATAAACTACTGAGAAATTGTAGTTCAAGAGACCTGCATGATATGACAGTGAAGACGTGTGTGCAGAGTGCAGTGATGTAACCAAGCATGGAGCTTCACACAGCCTGGTCATGCTAAACATGCCTGCAGATATTCCTCCCAGCATTAGGTTCTAACCTGCTGTGGATGTGGGTGTGGAGTTACATACCCAGATATGCGTGTTTACACACTGCAGCCTACTCACTGTGTGTTTGCATTTGTTTGGGTATGCCATCAAGTAATCAAGCAAATTAATCCAAGAATGACAGTTTGAGTGCCTTAATTTTCTTTTTTTTTGTGTATAGATTTATACATGATTATGTAAACTATGTTCAATCATTAAGCCTTAATGCATGCAGTGAACAGGGAACAAGCTGTGATCACAGTGGAAAAAAGACAATGTTTACAATAAACTTGTCTTTTGTATGAAGTATTAATAAAAGCTTTGGAAACATTTTAACAGATGCCAATATATTGACATCATACTACCGGTATGTGGCTTTTTGCATCCTTCAGCCCTCAAGTCTGATATACCTTATTAAAGATTATAATTAAAAATCTGTGACTTTATTAATATGGACAACAATCGTTAAACACATTAGTAAGAACATACCCACAACATGTTTACCTACTTGATTCTTCATATACTGATACATTATTTATAAATTGTGTGTAACCCACACTCAATAAACTAAAATATGTGTATAGATTAAATACTAAAAACACAATAACACTGAATTTTTTTTGTTTTATACTGACCGTAAAGTTGTATGTCTGCATGTATGGTGTTTAAGGTGTTTTGTCAGGGCTGTAACATGAGTGATATGAACTTTTGCTTTATCATTATAGCCATCTACAGATAAGGAGGAAGGAACCCACTTTGTTTTTCCACCTGGTTGTTATGGAAACATGTCATGGTGGGCCATGGTGGGAAATGGTTGGGACATGAAGACACATGCACAATCATTAACCACATAGAACAGCTTTAGAGATGCTCCACTGCACATGATCGCACACATTAGTTTACTTTAGATTGTTTCACTGAACTAACTCAACATTGTCACTCACATGAAACTACAAATACCATAGTTTAAACAAGTAAAATATAAATATCACTTTTCATAGTTTGAAGTACTTTAGTATTCATGTCCAGTTGGTCTCTTGGTCCACTTAAAATATGTATGTCTTTTGAATTTTATTTTGTCCTGGTAAGGGTTGCGGGGGAGTCTGATGTCTCCCGGAATATAAAGAATGCAGTCATATCTGTGCCCTGGAGGCCTTTGCATGGCCAGCAGGGTTGCTGTTGCAGCAACATAAAATTATTCGCTTACTGTCCTTACCTCAATGTACATCACCTAGAATTGAACCCAAGTGCCTGTGAACTTGGGCTAGCATTTTAGCTTTTTTTAGATATTCTAGTTTAGAACTATAAACTACTGTGGTAGCCTAGTGGTTAAGGTAGTGGACTCTGGACCTGATGGTCCAGGGTTCAAATCCCACCTCTGCCAATCTGCCACAATTGGGTCCTGAAGCAAGGCCCTCAACCCACCATTGCTTGAATTGTAAAACTGTATAAGTTGTAAGTCGATCTGGATAAGGGCGTCTGGCATAAATCTAATATAATGTAAATGGTCAAAATATCAAAGAGATTGCTTAAATTGTTTTGTAAATTATTTTAACTTATAAGTTTGTAAAACTTATTTTAGCATTATTGTGTCGACTAAATAATTGAGTACTATAATTAGTCTTTTCTAAATAGTACATGTATAGTACCATTTTATACAATTATACCAAATACTAATTTCTTCTTGTTTTCACAACTTATATTGGAAATGTGCCTGCTCACTTTGAAAGTGAACTCTTTAAGTTAAAACTCATTTGCTGGATTAAGCTAGTTGTGACATTTGGTTAAGTTGTTTTATTATTATTAGACCGCATTTTGGTTGATAACTCAACGGCCTGATTATAACAAGTAGGCAAAGACCACTTCTGTTTTGATATACTTGCTAAAACACCCAGCATTTATGTTTCTGGAACATAAGAACAACACAGAAGTTGGGGGTATGGTTACTGAGAGAAAATATGAATCATATTATAACCCAGCAAGTTTCAAATTAATCAAATATATACAACATGCATATGCGAACACTACAGCATATAACTAATAGGTTGTGTTTTGGACAGACTGTTTTAGACTCCTAAGAATGACTAAGTGTAAATGTCTAGTACATAATAGTACTGTAAGGACATCATGTTCTAGACAGCTTTACTTGCTTCAGGTAAACAATGAAAAGGAAAGCCTTAATTGGTTTTAGTGACCTGGTGACATTAGTCAATAATTTTACTATTAGCCACTTCCAGTAAATCGCTTACTGCTTTATACATTTTCTCATTTTGAATGGCATGCAGACAATGTAACTATTCAGCAAGTAAAATAATATATTTTTTTAATGCATAATAAAGCTGTTATATACACAATTCAGTATTTGTGTGCACAATAAAAATATAAACTATAGTTAGTTGCAGAAATTATAAAATAAAACTACACATATTTGTACATTTTATTTGCAGTTCTTTGTGTTGTATAACATTAAGTATATACTTGTTTGTTGTTGCAAACTGTAGCCTAATTGCTACAGAAGTCATTTTTATAGTTTATTTTTATCAGTTAAAATTTTTTTTTTATTATTCCAAACAACAAAATCCATTCCTGCTAAATAATAACCTTTGTGTATGTAATTCTGAAAACAGCTTTAAGTAAAATGGGAAATTAATTAGTAATTATGAATTACAATTAAAGCTCCTCAGCATGTTGAGTTGCACCTATAAGGAATCACAGGTTACAGAAAAACAGATTTAATTTAGCCCAGCTTTTCGGGGTAACTATTTAGTTGCAAGCTATGGTGAATAATAACCTTATATCTATTGTAAATTTGTTTTAATTTAGCATTTAAAATACCAACACTTTACTAGTTACAAAATTACTGTTTATAGAAATTTGATGTAAGATCATACTGTATCTAGTCCCTCTTTCTTATTTGTAAATATCAACATTGAGCAAAGTGTGATTATTGTCTAAGCCATTATTATGTAGTTTAGAGTTTTAATAAGCACATCTTGAAACATTGCCTAGATTATAAGGGATGCTGCAGAATAACCTGTTTATGGAATACTTGCCTATAGTCAAACAGACAACTGCTGTGTTCATTTTCCATAGATTATGGGTGCCTGATCCAGTTCAGGGTCGTGGGCAGTCAATTCCGAAATGGCAGTACAGGGTGTAAAACAGGCACCAACCCTAGACAAATTGCAAGTATATCGCAGGGCACATGTATACAAGCACTCTTTACAGATGTGAATCGATGAAATAAATGTATTTGAAATGTGGGAGGTAGCCCAAAACATGACAAAATCATGCAAAGTCAGTGCCAAGACAGAATCAGGTTTTCTCGAACAGTTGTCTTCAAGTGAAATGTTCTTGTGAAGTTTTTAATTGAGGTTATTTTAACCTACAGTATATTGCTTTTTTGTAAGACATTTGTGGTAAAATATTGGGAACACACTATTTGATTATTAACCTGTCAGTGTTACATAAAATCAAGAAAAATCCCACTGTTGTTGTTTTATCAAACTCAAAATTCCCTCAGTGTTACTGGTTGTCTGTGTACAGGACCCATGTTTTGTGGACAGAATCGACTCGGTGAATAAGTAAGTAAACTTTGTATAGTGTTTCAGTATTTTAATAAACATGCAAAAAAAGATTGTAGAGGCACATAGCCAAGATTTGTTTCTAAAACATGTTTATTAATTGTTATGTTCTTTGGGGAAAAAATATTTCTGCTGTACATTATACAGGAATTACTGTTAGTTGACAAATGTTCAGTTCAATAATCAGAGTTGCCACATTGTGACCTGCGTCTATTATCCTGCATTTCCATCACTAAATTACCCCATTCAGCACACACATACAAACTTCTAACTGAAGATAGATCATGTCTAACTGGCCTGTAAAGTGATTCCTTCTGTCACAGTTAGTTTTGCCTTCATTGTCAGTTGAAAACCTTTTATCAAACTTAAAATGTCTATGGCCACAGCAAGCCTCTAATGGATATCGATTGAACTGCCCTTATAAATTGAGTTGTTTTTCATATTTGAGGTTAAAATAATACTGTATATTTAAATTTGTACATTTTGTACTAAAATTCACCTATATGTTTAAACTTAGCATTGAACTTTAACTCACACCAATTTTTATATGTGGGGTAAATTTACTCAGATTACTGTGAACAAAACATTGACACATTCAATAAATAAAACACAACTTAGAGAAAAGTTTGAATAATTGCCATGTCATGATAGGCAGTAGAAAAATATTATCAGTTCAGGTTCATTTGCTTCCAGTATTCAGCCAAGCAGTTTAGTTCCTCCAGAGAGTTGGACTGCCTACATGCTAAACAAGTTTCTGGTCTATTCCATCCTCTCCCTCTCACACACAAAAAAGACACATACACAGACCCTAGCATCACCCAGGGTTACTCAGACATGATCATGCTTTTTAGAACATAAATAAATAGGGTTTTTTTCATGGCCTGATTCAAGTAGGTTCTCTAGGCATCAGAAGTGACATCTATGTCTTCAGATGCAGCCTGTTTGGTGGCAATCCTCCAGCGGTTGATGTGATGGTTGCCCTTCTTCTTTTGTGTACTTTCAGGTCCCTCTTCCTCCAGTTTCTGACGTTTGTATTTGGTCCTGCGATTCTGAAACCAGACCTTCACCTTTGGAAATGGGCACAAGAGTTCAAACTGTCAGTGTGAGTATACATGAATTACACTAGTAGTAGCTACTGATTATTAAGAAATCTTCAAGCTAAAATACATGAGCTAAAAAATGACACATTTTGAAATTTGAACCTTGAAAATATTGTTTTATTTAAAGAAACATCACCTTTAACTATAATTGTATTATATATTACCTTCATTTAAAGACAAATGTATGTTCACTATATTAAACAGGATGTTTGTTGTAAATTATTTATTTACTAATAAAATTGTTTTAATGTATTAAAAACTTGCCTGTAGTAACAACAATTTAAATATGTGGAATGCAAACCAAGGTCATGTTTTGGGAAATGAGCACTACGTGCTTGTTTTATAATTTTATTTAGCATTTTCAGTATTTGTGCATTTTGCATTTGTCACGTGTAAAACTACACAGTTCCTCAATTTAATCAACATGAAAGTCTAACAGACTTTCAAAGAAAAATAGCACTTAGCACTCATCTTTATTCCCAAAATCATGCTTTGAAAAGAGATTATAGCTTGATCTGGCCAACAAACATTTTGTTTGAATTTATACTTCCATGCATATTAACAGGCATTTCTAGCCTACTTGTACTGTGGGGCACACAGAATTTAGAGGGGCACAACTGTGCATAAAAATACGCCTGTGAAACATTAAATGTATTAACTAATTTAACACTTTGGCTTTACTCTGCCATAGATACGAAATGTAGCGCCTAAAGTAAATTTGTGTGGCGTTCTTTAGTTCTACTCAGCAATTCAGGAATAATGGCATTTTTATTTTAGTTGGCCACAGCAACATTTTAATGGGGCACATGCCTAGTGGGTCTGATGACCCCTTTGCTTACTAAATTAGGCAGCTGCGCTTAAACAGGATCAGATGGTTCTAAGTAGAAACACTACATTCTTAACGTCTGGATTTTGTATAATGCGTAAAATGTACACTGCAATGTATTTATAAAATATGTAAGATAATTATTAAATAGTGTACAACTTATGTCTAAAAACAAGCAATCATTTATAGGAATGCTGTCACTTCCTAAATCCCTAACCTGTCGGTATCAGAAGGATTTGCCGGTTAGACTGAAAAATGGACCACCGATTTATATACAGTTCTTCATTATTAAGCCACAAAGGATTAATAATAATAAACAAGCAAACAATCGTTTGTACTAGAAGTATACTTACTACATCATTCAAACTGTTGGATTGGATTTTTGTTGATG
>JAUZSU010122942.1:0-17916 GCA_034780255.1 Parotocinclus maculicauda
ATCCCACCTCTGCCAAGCTGCCACAGTTGGGTCCTTAAGCAAGGCCCTTAACCCACCATTGCTTGAATTGTAAGATTTGTATCAGATTTAAATGTAATATAAGGTGGCTACTTAAGCACTATCTGGATTGGATTTGTCTGTGAATGAACTTTGACATTTACTCAGTGATTAAAGGCTAGCATTTGGACAACAATAAAATCCTACAGGATGAGAAAGTTGTGTTAGAAAGCTGTATTCTTGACATACCCAGATTTCTGTCTCAAACATACCTGACTGAAATAACTTTATTTATACTGAAAGTCATTATTTCCATTTTCCTTATAACTAAATGATGGAGGGAGTTACTGCACTCTGGTGGGACCCGGGCATGGTGGGACTGGTTTGTGTTCATGAAAACCAGTAGATCAGAGTGATGCTGAGGTAGAGGAGCATCTAGATGTGTAGTTAGAAAAGAGAAAAGAGAAAAAAGAGAAAGTGCAGTTACTTATGGGTTAGGAGCACAGAGTATATTAATAATCACTGATGCCATGTGCAGCATGGAACTCTGGCAACATTACTATAGCAGCATAGCTAGAAGGGGCCGAACGAGAAGGTAAAACAGCCAAGGTTTTAATAATGTGCAAAACTCTTACCATTAGATTGGATCAACGATTTATTTAACAATGGCATAATGACCATATAGAGCTGTTGTTAGTCTTATTAGAACATGAACCGAAAATACAGAAAATGTGTATGTAGTATTTAAACCCTTAAAAATCAGAATAAACAGCTTCTGTAGAATACTGTCAGACATTTAGTGTAACTTCCCCTTACACTTGAGCAATTGCAGCCTCAGGGAGCTTCGCCAGGATGCTGACCCTTCTACATTCCAAAGCTTGATGAGGAAGCCAAGACACCACTTATTTGCAGTTGAAACAGGGTGAAAAGGCTATAATAAACTAAAGCTCAAAATATTGGGGTATAGATAAGTGAAATGAGTATTATGGGGCAAAATGTTTGGGTCCAATCATTGACTATATATTATCGCTAAACCATTGCTAAAACAACATATATAATGGTGAGCTAAGATTTTTGCACGTTACTGTATATTGTGCACACACGTTTTAATAACTAAAGACATAATTAAAGCTTTTGTCACTATGTGGGCTTTTGTAATTTGTTCATTACATGGTTAGACTTCTCCCAGCATCCAGACCAATAAAATAGTGCAGTGACTTTTTAGAGCCTTCATTTGTAGATTTGGAATTGAGTGTCTAGAAGATCTATGCTGAATTGATTTGTTTTTTTATATGCAAGGGTTCATCCCGGTCTGTAAAATCACGGTGATATGCATCTACATTGGACTGAAATTATCTGAACAATGCTGAGTTTGGTGAAAAATGGTAGGTTTCTTTGGATCTCAGTGGGACTAGTTGAATGCAGTGGTTGATTTAAATAATGGCTTTGTCTGTGGGTGGTGTGGCGTGGAAGAGTGGGCCTTTTTACTGTTTAGGCCCATGGAAATAAATGTCTGAGTTGTTTATCTTTGATATCTAATCTGTAATATTTATACATATTATAAAATATATTGTATATATTGTAATATACAGTCTGTCTCTAACAATGAAACTCTTTTGTGACCAGTTAGTCTACCTAATGACATTGATCTCCAGAAATGAATCTGCTTGAGTGTTAGTTCTCACCCTCACTGGTCAGTAGCCGTTATGTAATGGACACTGAATAAATATAGTTAAACAAAATACATTCACATTTACGGCATTTAGCAGACGTTTTTATCCAATGCGACTTAAAACTGATACAATCTTACAATTCAAGCAATGGCGGGTTAAGGGCCTTGCTTAAGGACCCAACTGTGGCAGCTTGGCAGAGGTGGGATTTGAACCCTGGACCATCAGGTCCAGAACCTTAACCACTAGGCTACCACAATCCAGAATCTTGTCAGGTAATAGTGAGCAATATACGTACATAGTATCAGGAGCAACTTACAACTCATACAGTCTTAGCAATTGTGGGTTTTGCTCAGGGACCCAACTGTGTCAGAGGTGGGATTTGAACCCTGGACCTTCTGGTCCATAGTCCAATACCTTAACCACAGTCTACACTTTGACATATTCATATAATGTAAGCTGTGATGAAATACATTCTAAATGTGTCTGAAAACTGCCACAACAGGCTTAGTCCATCTAGCTCTGGGTGTTTGCTGATTCAGCTGTAGATTTTGCCCACTTAAACACACTGACAGCATCATCTCACACTGTAAACATCAGCCTCAGGGTAGGTTTAAGTACACACCATCACACACACACACACACATGCTGAATTGAATCTTAACTCTGACCTATTTTTAGAAAAGCGTAAAACCGAGGAAGGAAAAAAACATCAGTGTAAGCACACTGAATGCACACGGACCCTGATTATGGAGTCATGTGAATGTTGTGTAATTTTCGTGCATTGTAAGGTTAGTGATCCATGAAGTGTGTGGCTTTGCCTCGTACTGAACATTCCTTAAGTATGAACCCCATAATCATTCCGTCTGTTTACATGCTCATAATAAGAGACTGTTATTGGAAAACTGCAGTTGTCTGTATATAGCATACTGTGATGGCATAACACATGGTATGCTTTTTAAGGAATCACAGTGTAAAAAACTTTATAATGTTATAGATTGAACAGGTTGCTGAGATCCTGGTCCATGTTGACATGATGGCATGATGCAGTTTTTGTTTTTTTGCTGATGTGAATCTACTACCACGTCCCAAATCTATTATACCACATCCCAAAGGTGCTCTATTAGATTGCAAGCTGCTGACAGTGGAGCCCATTTGAGCACATTGAACTCGTTGTCATGTTCAAAACCATTTTGCGATATTTTGAGCTTTGTACCATTGAGTGTATTCCTGCTGGAAGTAGGCAACAGAATATGGTTCATTGTGGTCACAAAAGGATGGACAGCAACAGTACTTATGTGGGCTGGTAAGTGTATATGTTAGCCAATATTTCACCACTTGGTCATATCCCCATAGATGTAGAAAAATGGTTTAAAATGTTTATTTTTTCCACCAATTGTCTTATAGAACATTATATGTATTTCACTGGATTATACATTATTGTATAATAATGTATAACTGATATGCTTTCAAACCATGAGAGTGTAATGACTGTTAGAAAATGGAGGCAGGGTTAAAAATGACAGGGTTGGCGTCCTAAATGGAGTCAGTGCTTCCACAAAACTCATCAACAATTTCTGACATACCTTTTTGAAGCAAATGATTCAGACTTTAGCCACTGGTGGTCATGCCTGGTCAAGTCTTAAGTGTATTGAATGCTCCCTGACGTCCCCTTTCTGCAATAAACAGCCTTATCTCCAAGAATACAGACTTTAGTGCTAGATAAAGGTTCAAGATGCTTAGCTCATACTGTGTCTTAGGCCACCATTAGATTTGACATTAGAAATAGTATCATGACCAATTTTAACCTCCTGAGACCCGGACTTGTTGTGTATTTTAATTTCACCTAGCTATTTGTGATTAGTAGGACATAAGTATTCAAAATCAAATTTGTCTTTGTACAAGATGTCCTCATATGAGTACTTGATCTTTACGGATGTTGTAGCTTTCTGTTATTGCTAATATTGCAGATATGTAATGTCCACATATGAGGACGCAGGATCTCAGGAGGTTAATTATTTCTCAGTCTATTTATTAGAGCTAGAGAATACAGGAAATGTGTTTGCAGTGTTTAAAAAAACTGCTGATGTAGGCTAAAGATGCAAGTGTGAGCAGCTCTTGGACTTGAGCGATTTCAGCATCTGGAAGCTTGATCAGGATGCCAAGTTGACCCTTTTACAGCCCGAAGAAGCGTAATCCCAAATGGTCGCTTTGGAAGGGCAGCAGCTAAACCAATTCAGAAGGGTTACAGAATAAGAAGGCTAAGATATCTATGTCACAACGATTGAAATGAGGGTCAGTGCAAATAGAGTTAATTAATCAAAGTTTGAAATTTTGGGTCAATTCGTTGACAATGTTGGTCATTATACCATTGCTAAAACAACCAAGCTAATGGCACAGTACCATCTATTCTTATGTAATTTAAGGACATACCATTCATTAGACTTATTTTCGTATTTGTGTCAACATGAATTGAATTAGAAGAATTGTGTTTGATAGGCTGTTTCTCTCTGATAGGAGTTTGTGTGTTAGTGCATTTTCCAGTGTCTGTAATTACCAGCTAATGCTCCAATGGATTTGTAAATACCTTAAAACCCTGTTGTGATTTAGCTAATCCATGGTTATTAGGTTAAACCAGATGTACTGCTGCAGAGCCAGACACCAAGTTAGACATGATGTCATGAACTGAAAACACTTTTTTTTTACACAAATTTGTTATCATCTTAAGCTTAATTCTGTCATAGTTTGTTATTTATGAATACAAACTTGATTTGGTTTCTGCAAATTTGTTATGGTCTCCTGTTGCACAGATTTTCTTGATGGAATAATGGCGGCTTGTTTTTTCCCCAGTCGGTATAGCGCCATAGCTATCTGAAATTCAAAGCGATTATACGTGATATAATTAATGTTCTGAAGCCCCTTTGTTCATCAGGCCGTTAGGCTGGAAAATGGACATATAAATGCTTTCTTATCGCTCTTGAAGTTGATGGAGTTGCGTTCTGCGCTGGTGGGGCTCAACGTCTCCTTAAATATTTAACTGTCCAATAAAATTTGATCTGCCCTCAGAACTCTGCATATCTATTTGCTGTTAATGAGGCGTAAAATGTTTAATTAAATCTCAAAAGGCTTTTGGCGAGGGCGCCAGTGTTGGAAAGGACAGATTCGAGTCTGCTTGCTTGGACTGAGCATGAGGGATGGACTTTTTTTCCTATCCTTCGTCGTTAAATTTGTAACAATCTTACCATCGTCCGTCTTTTTGTTAAGACACTGGACCTGACATCTGTCTTTGTTCGATCACTCATTCTGTGTTTTGTTTACACTTTCGTTCCGCCTCTGAAAGCAAATGGACGTGCCAATGTGAGGAATTAACTCATTAATTATTCATGCCCCTCCCACTCAGCTCATGTAATGCATATTAACGCACCAGGGCACAGAACAATATCGGGACAGATAATTGCTAAAATTCAGTATTGGGGATCATATTAGAATTTGACAGAAGTTTGTTGCCAGCATAATAATGCTTTAATTAGCCAGCGTTCCAGTTGAGTGCAGCTGCTTGTGCCTGTCTGCAGAACACCTAATTTCTTCGCTTATTAGTTAAATTTGAGCCAAATAGCACAGAGGAGATAATTTTGATTTGAATAATGTTGCTGAAATGCTTCAGATTGATCCTATATGTAAGGTTCATTATCCATATTGACAGATGTAGACAAACCTATCTAGGGAAGCTTGTTTGATGATCCTCCCTGTGGTAACCACAGACAGAGTTATAGTATGCTTCTGCACTGTGGATTGCAGGTATCCTTGAAAAGGTCAGACATGGATTTATATAAAGCCTCTTTGAAATGTTTTCCTTCTATCTTCCTTTAACCTTTAGTCTTTAAATGTTTCTGTCTCTATCTCTCTGAAAGATGTAGTTGTTTTCATATCTCATGCTGCTATCTACACAAGTCCATGATGTCTGCTTGAGCACTTTTTTGACATCAACTGTTCTCATGCATTGTTAGCATTTTAGTGCCTTCAGCTCCACTAGATCTGACCTATTAGGAAATTTCAATTGGTTGATAATCTTAGGATCTACTTAAGTGTGATGGCTCTTATTGGTGGCAAGTTACTTGCTGCAAAACAGCATGTTGTGTTTGGGACACATGCTGGGAGAGTGAGTACGGCAGTCACCAGCATGGGATGTTGGACTGGTTGCTTGCTTTTTATGTAAATTTAAGGTTCATTAGTTAAAACAGCATAGGACAAGCAACAACATTCACATACAGTATGTGGTAGTTTTCAAATTCTGGATTCAGTTACAGTAGTGTGCAAAAGTATGTTTGTACTCTGGTTACATTTTGGAGGCCGTGAAGAGCACAATTCCAGTGAGAACAATGAATGTTAACAACAATAGTAACAAATAAGAAACTTTCATTTCTGACTCATCTTGTACTCTGATATTTGACTGAAGGAAAAAGAAAGGTAGAATGTCATGTATGTCTAGGGCCACCAAAAAAGAGATCTATCAGTACTGATTAGTGGTCCATGGGGAAGATGCCTTCCATTCTGTAGGTTATAATAAGAAACTACTACGTATGGTTAGATATCTGCTTTTCATACATCCAGCAGTTGGCAAGATTTGTCAAGTCTACCTTAATTCATCCTACTATTTTAATCCTAAAACCTGTGTCCCACCCTTCTATTATTCCACTGGATTCTGTACTTATGTGAATTTACTACTTTCCTGTATCTGTACTATATCTGACCTAATTCAAAAATCTCTCTTTTCTCTGTCCACAGCATGTCCTCCAGGCACTTTTAAGTCCACCCAGGGGACAGGGTTGTGTCTGCAGTGTCCCCCCAACAGCAGGTCGACTTCTGAAGCCTCCACTATTTGTGTGTGCAGAAATGGTTACTACAGAGCAGATGGAGACTTGCCAGACATGCCCTGCACTAGTGAGTCCTAAAAACCTACATACACAATGACATATGAATGCAGAAAACTCCAAGCTTGGAATTCGTGAATTTGTGCTTTATTTACTGCAGAAAATATTTGGTATTTTAAACAGTATCATTGGCTGGTATGAATCAGATCACAAATTAGCTCATGAGCTTACTCCTATGTAATTTGTGAAATTACAAATAAGATTTAACATACAAAGATATTGGGGTACAAACAGTACAGTGGGTGAAACACTGTACTAAATCATTAATGGTTTCACTGCCACAAAAAATCCTAATATGTCTCCAAGGATTGAATTTGGTAGTACATGCATTGTGATGAGGGTCTCACTAAAATAAGGATAAAAGAGAAATGGTAACAAATGCGATCCAAGGAGTTAATCATGTTAGCTGTTAGGGCTGCACTTTACACATACTGTATACTAATGACCAATCTAAAGCAACGCTGAGGTCTGTGATGACACTATGACTTATAAACCACTTACAGAATAGCTACCAGATAGCAGACAGTCCTGGGCTAAATATATTTCAGCTGTTTATGCCAATGGCAAGTGCACTATGTGCCAAATTAAGCTGCATTAACTGTCCATCACATGTCCAAATTCAGGCTCTCTCATTTGTTATCATTGTAAATTTCCATTCGGCTTTCTACAGGGGTTCTAAAGCTGTTATCCAAGGTTTCCAATAATGTCCCCAGATTTCCCATCATATTATGATAGTTCCCATCATAAGTGAGAGGTTTATACAAGTTTTATTACCTAGCTTACAATTTAGGTACTGCAATTGCCTTGTGGCATCATGCTGAAACAGGACTTCATTAGTTCTGAATTCCTTTATGTAAGTGTCAGAAATGTCTCTAGTCAGTCCATAAATGGGTTCCTGATAATTCAACCCTTTTGGACTTAGTATTACAATCACATTAACTAGTCTTATTATGCTACTTGTAGTTGGAAACAATGGCTCTTTTTGTACCACTCTAGAAACATTGTCTTCACAAGAAACAGCTCTGATTGGTGTACAGTATAATGTCGTGTTGTAACCACATTTTTACTGTTTTTAAATTCATTCATTTCATCTTAGCAAATGGACTCTTTTGGAATTGAAGAGTTTCCAATGGTTTCTCCATTCAGCAGATATAAAATATACTTTTACTATACTTTAACCTTTAAATCTTTATATGGCGATTTGGTTTACAGACTACAAGGTAGGTGTCATCCTTTAGTTCAGTGAATCCCAGCACAGCACTGAGGATTTGGATAATTCTGTATTCTGATAAGGATTCAGTCTATGTTTATTAACTTCTTAATATTAATATGTAGTCACTAGTTTATTTAAGGCAGCATGGCTGCTCGGTGGGTAACGCCGCTGCCTCACAGCAAAAAGGTCCTGGGTTCAATCGCAGGGTAAAGAAGGCCTAGGTCCTTTCTGTGACTCCTTTCTGTGTGGAGTCTGCATGTTTTCCTCAGGTCTGCATGGATTTACTCTGAATACCAAGATTTCCTCCCACAGTCCAAAGACTTGTGTGTTAGGTTAATTGGTGTTTCTAAATTGGCCCTTAGTGTGTAACTGTGTGTGTGTGACCTACGATGGATTGGCGCCCCTGGGTTGTTCCTGCCCTTGCGCCCAGAGTTGCACTGTGGGCACTGGCGGGCGACTCCGTTTGAATTAAGCGGAAGATAATGGAAGGTTAGCTTATTTAATGTTGTACATCAGCTGTATAAGCAAATAAATATAGTTAAGCAGAATATTTACAGAAGACTGTAAATTGTATTGTAGATTTTGTCAATTGTATTTATGTATTAATTTAAACCAGCACACCTAATAGTGCTTTATTTTCTGAAGGAAGTCTATTATTAACGATGGGGTTTGTTCTGACACATCCATCATGTGTTGAATTTATCATAAACCCAAAAGTGTAATGTATACTGTATGTGTCATAGCTTAAAACACATTAAACGGGGGCAAAATCATTAACACAAAGTATATTTTATAACCATGTACGTTGGAATATCATGGAATTTATTGAATAAAGTAATGAAAGTGAAAAACAAAATAAATTATACGTTACGAATAGTGCTTATCACTCCCACCATGTGACTTTCTGCTTAATTTACTGCCAGAGTTACTCATTTAGCAAAGGTGAATGCAGGAGAGTGTCATACGGTATATACATTGTCCAGGGGAAAAAAAAATCTACATTCATAATAATTTTATTTCGAGTATCGTTTCTTGTGAATCGGATTCCCATCATACATATGAAATATCTTAAATTGGACCTTCTTAAAATAGTAGTAGTACTAGAGTAGTACTTTACTGACAATCTTAAGAACTTTCACAGCTCAGCCTGTGGGACATGATGAGCTTCTCCTAAATAACATTTTCACAGATTTAGTTAAAAACTTCGAGTTCCGGGGTGTGCAGAGAGGCATGTTTTTTCATTTGAGGCATGCTCTTACCATAGAGTAGGACTTGCTTTCTTAAAGCTATAGTCCTTCCACTCTTAGCAAAGGGACTGGCATGCAGCAGGAAATGCTATGCCTTGGATGTCCTTAAGAAACAAAAATCAAGATACTGCTCGCTTAACTATATTTTCTTACTGATCATGTGAAGCAGTATGGACCATCCCTGAGCACTTTAGTGAATTTTTTGCATCCAGCTGGTCATATGGTCAATTCAGGCAACATGGATCTTACCCTAGAAGTAAAAAAAAACACAAGCTCTGTTGATGTTTTTGAGTTGAAGTAAAAAAAGTTAAAGTAGAGTGAAAGTAATTCTTATAAATTTTAAAGCAGTTGGATTGAGCATTGTTTGTTACCATTGTTACCATTGGTACCATTGTTTTTTTTTAACCGCTATTATAATATGGAAAAAGTTTTTTTTTATGTGCACTCTGAATGTGCCTACAATATGAAAAATATTAAACACAGTATGTCTGGGTGAACAAAAGTTTCCAAAAACTTTGCTGGCAAAGATATTCACTTAAAAAAGTCCCCAAGTCCCAAAGGCCTGGATCAGGAATGTGGCAGTATAATTAAAAAAAAAGCTTAAAAATGAAGGTCTCACTGTACAAATATGAAGACGTGAACTTGTACGTGGTATTAATGGTATATCCCTGGGGATTGCATTAACATCTTAGGGTTCGATTGTATAAATCATAGACATACAGAACAAAATGTGGACTGGATGGCATTTCCCAGAGGAATAAATTAGATTGTTGGGCTTAAAAGCGCCTTTGGTGGTATGTCACTGCTGGGTCTTATATCTAGGTCACATGGTCGCTTTGTATCATTAGTTTGATCGAGTAACAGTCTCCTTTGGAGCAACTTTTTACAGAAGTGGGTCAGATTCATGCCGAGGCATCTGGAAGATCAATGAGGATAGAATAACGCTGTTAATTGTGATTGGATGTTGCCTGTTTTAATTAAGAGACACATAAAGATCTTACCAGGTTTTATGACTAAACTTTGTATCATGTCAGCATGCATTGAAGACTTATGATTGGTTGGTGAAGATTGATTGATTGATAGTCTCCCAATATTGGCTCCTCCCTTTGCTTCTCAGTAGCCACTGGGGAGGAAATGAAATGGAGCATGCTATGTAGGTCAAGCAAAAAATCTCTTTCTGGCAGTATTTTTCTCTGAATCCTCTTTCATGAAAAACTGGGTGCTTTCCTCCCTTTTCATTGTTATGAATGAAAGATTGAAGCCATTACCACAATGCTGCAGGGTTGCCGAGATTGGTGTGGGCACGTGGCGAAAATAATGAAACATGCATACACGACATAACTCCATTTTGCCTTTTGTTTTGCCCGAGGGCAAACTTTCTTATGCAAGTCAGGTGGATAGGAGTGTAATGGTATGTACAGTCAGCTCTGCAATGATAGGAAGGTAGAGATGAGCAGAAAAAAATTGAATGTACCTCTAGAAATTGTTCTTAACAAAATGTAACTGAATCATACTGCCATTTTTTGGAAGGGGTGGGGCTCTGGAGTCTGGAGCCTATTGTGGAATTCATTTACAAGTACATTTTGTTAGTCATTCAGCAGATGCCCTTATCCAGAGCAACATACAAGTGATATGGTCTTTCAACCTCAAATCAGAAGCATCTGGGACGGTATGGGAAATGCAAATGAAAAATGAATGCAGTATTTCCTTTATTTACTTTAACTTTTATTTCAGCGCAGACAGTATGAAACCAAGATTTTCTGATTCATTTAATGTGTAAATAAACATTTGTTTCAGGTCTTTAACATTCCAAGAACTAATAACATTTTACAAACATTATACCGCAGCTGCTAAGTGATGAAGTGTTTCAAGTGTTATTTTGTCCTATTTTTTGAGCAATCACTGTCATTGTCACATTTTACATTCTTTTTATTGCACAGTTACATTTTAAGTGGCATTTGTGAATGCAACTTCATATTGTAGGTTTTCTAAAGTAATCCCTTACCCATGTGATTATATCAGCCTTTTATGAATGGGGGTTATTGGTGCAGTGCTACCTTCAGCTTAAGCATGCATTCTTTATGCACTGAAATTACTCCCGGTTCATTAAATGATATTATGCACTGTAGAGGGTAAAATATCCCTTCCAATCTTTATTTGAGAAACATTGTTTTTGAAACATTGTTTTTAAACATTTCAATAATTATAATAATCTATTATTACAATAGTATCACTTACAATAATCTATTTGATCTATTTGTTTTATAATTTAGTTTATTTCTTTTATTACTAATTAAAATGTTGTTATCAATTTGTAATTGATTTAAATTATTTACCTAAATTTGCTATAATTCAATATACTTTTAAGACTTTATTTAATTAACATCTAGGCCACCCATGGAGGTCGGGTCCCCTGTTGAGTCTTGGTCCTCCCAAGGTTTTTTCCTTCTATATTCAGAGTTTTTCCTTGCCACTGTCGCCTAGGCTTGCTCACTTTGGGATTGGTCTTTTAAGATCATATAATATTGTTAAGCTGCTTTGAGACAATGCTCCATTGTAAAAAGCGATATAGAAATAAAATTGATTTGAATTGGGCCTTGCTCAGGGACCCAAAAGTAGCAGCTTGGCAGAGGTGGGATCTGAACCCTGGATCATCAGGTCCAGAGTCCAGTACCATTACCGCTAGGCTACCACAGTCCCTAGAGTAGTTGAACGTTTGATAAATGTTTACCCATAATGAAGAAGCTTATCAGTTCTCATTCACACAGGACGCCAAGCTGTTCTATGTGAGCATTAAGTACCCGTATTAGGGTGGGTTTCTCTTTAACATGTCTAAATTTGTGAGCCATTTGGAATCTCATCTTTTAAAGCTTCATCACAAGTGCAGATAAGGAATCCCGATTTGTCAAAACGTGAAATAAAAGTCTAAGATCAAAGAGAATCAAAGATAGGAACTACTAAGGAGGAACATGGTGTGGATTTGCTGCGTATAAAATCCACGACAAATAATTCACACGACTGACAAAGTGCTACGTCAAGCAAACGAACCAAATCGACAGAATCTGAACCGGTAGAAGCTCCTTTGTTAAATAGAAAAAAAAACCTTCAGGGAGAGACAATCGTGTCTAAAACCAAAGTACCTCAAGTCTCACTTTGCCTGGCGTCAGACTGCACACACACGAGTGTGATGCCAAGCTCGGCGTGTTACTTGTCCTCGACTTAAACAAGTTTAAACACAAGTTACAAAATAAAAGCTTTCTGTGCAAGATTTGTATTTCTATACACAAATAATTAAGTGTTTCATATAACGTGCGTCTTTACGCAAATCAAACGCGCCTTTTAAGAATAGTGACCTAGTACTGTAATACAAATCACTGTACAAAACAGTGACCAGTACAGATCTAAACCAGGTCAGTATTCGGCAGGATCACCCTGTTTCAGAAGAAATCAGTGGACAGGTTTTGGCAGCGCCTTTGAAGGCCTTAAGCATTTGCTCTACAAAACCTGCCGTACGTTTATGTGCCGCTTAGCGAACAACGTCCGTTTGCTTCATCGACCGAGGTCTTTAAAATCAATTTTAACCGGAAAATAAAACTTGGACATTGCGGCCTTAAACAGGTCGTCACCTTAACAGCCAATCAACATGCAGATCCACTAACATAGGCAGAAGATAGAGCTTAAAAAGAAAAGTGTGTGTGTGTGTGTGTGTGTGTGTGTGTGCGCATGACAGAGAGACTAACTTACCAGTCGTGTTTATTAGGTCACGTTTCTACTTTGCATACCTGTATTTGTTTAATGCTTTGGGCTATTCACCCACAGTCATCATGCTTTTCTTTGAAGTCCTCTGTTAAATAGTTGTTGGTTTACAATACTTGTACAGCTATGCTACTCTAAAAATACTTAAAAATAAAATATCCCATAATGAAAGGTCCCGTAGATTAACAATGTACTGAAATTTTGATAAATGCTGATCCTGACACCAAAAACTTTATATCTCACTCACAGCTGAAGATCATGTTTCAGTCTTTGGATCAGGGGTAAGAAGATTCTTCCTCAAATAAGGCTCAGCGACGTCTGTGCAGCAGCGCCCGAATTAAAACGGCGGATTGGGTTCTGTTCGGGATGACATTTATTATAAGTTACCCAGCTTGAGCTGCAAGTGAAGAGCAGGCGGTGGCACGCGAGTGCGGGAGAATGCAGCTCCTAGCTTTTGTACTTGCATGCTTTACTGTTTTTTTCGATTCGATCGTCCTCACGCTTAGCTAATTAAACGCCGTACAAAATGATCAGTGTATCTCGTAGCTAGATATTTATTTATATATAAAACGACTAATTTTCTATAAATACAGTAATGGAGAAGATAACGTGAACGTATGTAAATAATTCAGGAAAAATTGTTTTTCACAGTTCTACTGCACACAAATCTGGACTGTGGGACTGTGGTAGCCTAGCGGTTAAGGTACTGAACTCTAAACCTGACAGTCCAAGGTTCAAATCCCACCTCTGATAAGCTGCCACAGTTGGGCCCTTAAAGCAAGGCCCTTAACCCACCGTTGCTTGAGCTGTAAGACTGTATGAGATAAATAAAAGGGCGTCTGCTTAATGCCAGAAATGTAAAATGTCAGTCTTGATCTAGTATTAGTCAGTTGTAGGGCTGATTTGATACCATTGATTTTATGCCCGATACCGATATCGATACTGCAATCTTGAATATGTGGCGATACCGATAACTGATACCGATATGAGATCGATACGCTGCTACCCCCTTTTGAAACACTGGCGTTGCATACGCTGCACTCGGCTGTTTTACTTTGATCATCTTTGAGTTTAAAATAACTCCACACAGCTGACATGATGACCCACAGTTTTAACTCGAGTTCACTGTTGCTCACGTGACACGCCTCTGTTTACGGCGCATCGTCCAAATTGTGGTAAAGTAAAGTTTTAAAGTAAAAACGTGACAGGAAAGATATGGGATTAAAGTGTTTTTCCCCCCATCCGATCTCCGATCCAGTGATTTTGCCACATATCGGGCCGATACCGATACAGAATATCGGATCGGTACAGCCCTAGGTTCTACCCTTGACACACAATCTATGGCCCGAAATCCAACATACATACAAAGTTTATTGCAATAGAAGTTTGACCTGTGCTTGTTCCTCTCTTTTTTTAGTCGTGCCTGTGTTGCTGGTGCCAGAGGAGTCTTCCGGCCGACGAGCTTGGTTCAGGGGTGCGCTGGAAGGGCCCGTGTCACATCAACAGCTTGGATCGGTCAAGTTCTCGGTCCAGTCAGAAGTTCAGCTCCTCTTAATAACCCAGGAAGCCGGCGGTTCTGGGGCCGAACGGCGGCCCTGCTTCTCCTCGGGAGCAGGGAGGCTGATATCAGAACCCCTTATGGTGTAGAACGGCATTGACTCTCCTTACAACTCTCCTCAGTCCTGCTAATCGTAGTCTGGACGTTAGGACTGAGGAGCCTCACCGGGTCGATGCTTTGTGAGGAGTTTCCCAGATCCAAAAAAAAAGTCATTCCCAGAGGAAGTCAGAGAACCTGGCTGAGCTTCAGAGTTCCTCCTGGATCCTCATGATCAAAACATGGAGCAGCAGTCCGAGACTGCCAAGTGTAGCTGCTTTCAAAATTTCTTCACCGAACCGCGCACTGAATGTGAAATGAATAGTGCAGCGACGTCTCTAGATGCGTTAAGGCACGATTTGAGCCTTGTGACGGCAGCAGCAGATGAGAAAAGCCTTCTGAACACATTTGATCACATTCCTAACCGTCTTCATAAGCTTAAGTTTCGTCCATGTCTGGAAAGCCATTGGGATCACAGCATTACACTTAGCTAAAATGGATTTGGACACTAAAAAGTTTCCATTTTAGATCATATCCACTGTGCCAAGTCTCAGACTGAACCCGATCTGGGTTTATTAGGTAAAAATGGGTACGAAGATTTAGTGTCTCGCGTTGAAAATAAAAACTTTAACCCGAGGTTTTGAAAATTGCTGGCACAGCTGGAAACCAACCTAAATCAGCCAAAGCCTGTTCCCATTTATACTTTAGGTATTAAAGCTGATCTGAACATTCAGCAGCTCTTTAGCACTCACCCATGGTTTCCTGCCTTACTAGGGTAAAAATGACGCATCACATTTCCTTATCCTTTAATCGATATTAGACGATACTCAAATGACATCAGGCAGTAGCTACAGTCCTTAAAAAATCCTGTCTGTTATTTATAATCTCCTTGTACAGCCCAGAAAGCATCCCAGCTCAAAGTCTGCATAAGAATCGAGTCTCCAAATATGATTAGATGCAAACTCAAAGCCAAGAAACCGAAAACCTTTTTTTTTTTTTTTAAACGATTTTTTCCAAACTGCTGATGTGAATACATGGACGCTACTGGAACCCGTTCTATGATCAGACAGATTGTTTTGTCCTCCTGCTTATCCTGGTTGAGTTTGGAGGGGGGAAGCCAGTCCATCACAGGATTCCCTAAATGCTAAATGCACCACCTCATACTTTTAAGAGGAACCATTTCGTTTCACACTAAAAGCATTTCTTACTCGTCTGAACCACCTTTAATTTATGACGCAGGTTCACTGCCCAATCCCCGTTTCCATTCATCCTAGGTGCCTTTAAGCCCAGATAAGTGGGCGGAGCTTGTGGGCGTGGGCTTGTTTTTTGTAACAAAACTGGTAAGGTTTTACGACCCCTTTGGAACGACCTAGATCTCTGCTTGGATTCACCACAAACCAACGTCCATTACCAAACAGGTTCATGGATTCTTCAGTCCAGGCTGATAAGAACACGTGGACCCTCGTTATAAACACCAGGCGTGAGATGAGATTGGAGGCAACAGCCAACAAAACAAGCTCAACATTCGTAGAGTTCAAGATTTATGCATGAAAAAAGGCGACCATCAAGCATGCTGGAGGAGCGTCACGGTTTTTGGCTGCTTTTGCTTTTGCAGTAGATTTCTCTCTCGTGACCCAGCTTATCCCAGACTTAAAAAAAGGGCTAACTAGATGGGACAGAGTACCCCCTAAAAGCTAAAAGCCATCCTGCCTTCACGTTATATTTACCCCCCAGGGTTGGAACAGGAAATTCCATTCAGAGATCTAGCCCGTACCTCTGAGACACAGGACCTGCCAAAAATGTACTAGAGTAGCTTTAGTTTTTACCTAAAAAAACAATTTATTTCCCTGTGCGCACTGATCACGATTAGTCACGATTATTGCTAGAATCAAGAAATGTCCCGGGACGTTAGGTTAGAGTTCCATCACCTGAAGGACCCACAACTCACAAATAAATAAGCCTTCGAAAGAATCGATGAAGTTCCAGATCTTAACCTCATTTAGAACGACCTACCAGCTCTGACATCCAAGGGGTCACATACTTTTTCCTGCTTGAACTGTGAGCGGTTATTCATTCTGCAGTGACACGGAGAGACGGTCTACGTTCTGTAGAATCAGACCTCATTCTGTGTAATGGTGCAGACGTAAATGTAAACGTACTGGAACACGAACCGAACGGTCTAGGGTTCAGAGTTGGACCCTTGAGCAAGGCCCTTAACCCATAACTGCATGGACTGTACATTGTAATACTGGATTAGCTGCACAGACCGTCCAGTGGCCTAATATAAACCGTTTTGAGACGTTCCAAAGAGTTCACAACAGAATAAACACTCGGTTCTAAACACGATTCGGAACAGGACTGTCCCTGTAACACTGGTGATATCGGATTGGATAAAAAAAATAAATAAATAAAAAAAAAGATTCCCTTTTTTGTAACTGTTTCTGTCCATGTACTGCACTATTATTATTATTATTATTATTATTATTCTGAATTAACTTTATGCTTTCCACTTAAATATTTAACACTCCAGTATTTCATTTCTATCATGTAAATATTATTTCTTTTCACTATTAACAATGCTTTCGTCGATATATCATTTGACCTCCTGATTGTTACGTACGCTACAATAAATGCTATTTTATCACACTGGGGTTGCCAGAGTTTGCTTCCAATCCATCCTGGGATGATTTGAGTCCAGTTCGAGTATTTAATCTGTGAATCAGCTGTGAAAATGTAAACGATTACAGTATATGGAGCAACAATTTTCATCTTTATCTTGGGTTTACCTTGTAAACACTAAAACGTGTCCTGGGTTGGCTCCCCTGATTCTGGGATAAACTTTAGTTCTAGAGGAGAAACTAGTCAGGATAAACTTGTTAAATAAAGGAAAAAGGATAAGCGGCCAAAATTCCCGAGAGCAACAGCGAAAAGATTTCTATTTTTTCCACACTAAAATCTCAAAAGGCATCTTGTGATGTTACTGAACGCTCGGCCCTGTCTGTCCCCAAGTGCCCCCATAAATGATAGGGTTTAAAGTATATAAATCACATTCCTGCGCTGTTGAACGTCCATCTGCTCGACGTCTGTTCCATTTATCAATAAGAATTACAATTAAAATAACTCTTCAACAAACAGAGGTGAAGTTTTGGATTAGAGATTCTTCTTACTCAGATAAAGACTTTTTTATGTTTGTGTGGGTGATTTTCCTCTACTTATTTGTACCAAGCTGTAACTGGTGCTTGTAAGTGTACGTACCTGTCCTATTGTAAGTAGTACAGCTTTGTTTAGATAATCTATTTAACTTATATATAGAATCCCATTCACTTATCGAGTCTGATTTATCTGTGGCTTTTAAAACGGTCTAATAGATGCTTTTTTTGTTCCCGTCAAACAAAAGTATCGGGTCGATCAGACTGAGGTCTGAACTGAACCTTAATTAATTGAATCTGTATTTAATTATCGTGAATTCAGATTTCGTCGATAATACATTTTAGTCTGGAAATACCAT
>JAUZSU010122951.1:0-17916 GCA_034780255.1 Parotocinclus maculicauda
TAAAATTACATTGCAAATTAGTATTAGTAGTATTTATATTTCTGTAGGTAGAAATGTCCATTCTATATTTGTGTTTACATTTAAAATTCTATTACAAATGTTAGTACATATTATGTATGTATACACATACACAATTCTATTCTATAGATCTCTCACATATAGCACATATATTTCTATTCTATTGCTACTATATATAGAATTGTACATATATCTTAATATATAAAATTCTATTTTAAATTATATTAGTACACATATATGTATAAAAATTTATATTTTCATATAATTCTTTACATAATAGAAATAATCCTGTTTTTTCCTATGTATATTCTATAACTAGTTCTATTATTTTTAGAATTATATGTATAATTCTATTGTGAATATTAGTATGCATACATTATGATGAAATATATATTTTATATTTCTAAATACAAAGTTATATTGCAAATAGTTACTAGTTTTTATGTACTTGTATTTCTATAGGTTGAAATTTCTATTCTATATTTGTGTTTACATGTAAAATTCTATTACAAATGTTAGTACATATGTGTATATATATATACACATACACAATTTTATTCTATAGATCCCTATCATGTATAGCACATATATTTCTATTCATATATATTAATATATAAAATTATATTTTAAATAATATTAGTACACACACACATATATACACACATATAATTCTATACATAATAGAAATAATTCTATTTTTTTCTATGTATATTCTATAACCAGTTCTATTATTTTTAGAATTATATGTATAATTTTATTGTGAATATTAGTATACATACATTATATTGAAATATATATTTTATATTTCTAAATACAAAGTTATATTGCAAATAGTTTATTAATTATGTACTTGTATTTCTATAGGTTGAAATTTCTATTTTATATTTGTTTTTACATGTAAAATTCTATTACAAACACATTATGTATACACATTTCTATTTTATAGATTGAAATATTTCGATTCTCTATTTTTATATAATTATATATATTTTGTATATAATTTTATTACAATTATTAGTGCAAATGTGTACATATATGTATGTATATATACATTTCTATATATAGAATTCTAAACAAATAAAAAAATTGTATATAGAATGTATTTAAATATATATTATATATAAATATATATTTTAATATATTCAATTGCAAATATTATTAATACACATAAATTAGATATACACATTTTTGTTTTTTTCTATTATATAGAGAAATTTACATGTATCTAAATATCTAAAATTCTATTCAAAATACTAGTACACATTATATATATATATATAAAATTCTATATAGAATGGAAATAATTCTATTATAAATAGAAGTATATATTTCAATACATGAAACATTTTTTGCAAATACAAGTATTGTTTTGTACACATACTATATATAAGCACATATATTTCTATTCTATTTTTATTATTAATAGAATTGTATATATGTCTTAATATATAAAATTATATTCCAAATGTTTTAGTACACATTATATATACATATGTATATATATATATTTTTAATATATATATATGAATTTATATTTCCATATAATTATATATAGAATGGAAATAATTCTATTATGTATTGAATTATATATTTGTTCTATTTCTATTTTATGTAGAATTGTACATGTATCGTAATATATAACATTCTATGCCAAATATTATTAGTGCACATATAAATTTATATTTCCACATAATTCTATACATAGTTAAAATAATTCTATATTTTTTAGAATTATATATATTCTATAACTAATTCTATTATTTGTAGAATTGTATAATTCTTTTGTGAATATAAGTATGCATACATAATATTGAAATATATTTTTTGTATTTGTCAATTTAAAGTTATATCTAATAGTATTTATGTACTTGTTTTTCTATAGGTTGAAATTTCTATTCTATATTTTTGTTTTTACATGTAAAATTTTATTACAAACACATTATGTATACACATTTATTTTCTATAAATAGAAATATTTCTATTCTATATAGATTTATATATATATAATTTATTTACAATTAGTGCAAATGTGTATAGTGTATATATATATATAATTCTATACATATAGAATATTCTATATTTAGAATCTATTTAAATATGTACAATTTATTGCAAATTATTACACATTATATATACACATTTCTATTCTATTTCTATTATATATAGAATTGTACATAAATATCTAAAATTCTTTTCCAAATATTTTAGTACACATTATATATATATATGAATTTATATTTCCATATAATTCTACATAGAATGGAAATAATTCTATTATATATAGAATTATATATTTCAATAAAATAAAATCTATTGCAAATATTAGTATTATTTATTTGTACACATACATTATAAGCCCATATATTTCTATTCTATTTCTATTATATATAGAATTGTACTATATCTTAATATATATAATTCAATTCCAAATATTTTAGGACACATTCTTTTATATATATATGAATTTATATTTTCATAAATAAATAGAAATATTTTTCTATCTAGAATTTTTTTTTATTATATGCAAGTCTTTTACAAATATTTAGTACAATTACATTATAAATACATATTTCTATTCTATAGATAGAAATAATTCTTTTATGCATAGAATTATATATAAAATTTTATTGCAAATATTATTAGAATGCATGTATTATAGAGAAATATAAAAATAGAATAGAAATTTATCCTTATATATAATACTGCGTACCCTTAATATTTTCAATAGATTTTTATTTATGTAATTCTATGCATTATAGAATTATTTATATCTATAGAATAGAAATGTGTGTTTATAATGTATTTGTACTAAATAATTTTATATATTAAGATGTATGTACAATTCTATATATTGGAAATAGAATAGAAATGTATGGGCTTATATAATGTATGTGTACAAATAAATAATTCTAATATTAGCAATAGATTTTAATATATTGAAATAATTAATAATTCCATATATAATAGAATTATTTCCATTCTATTCAGAATTATATGGAAATATAAATTATATATATATATATATATATATATATAAAATGTGTACTAAAATATTTGGAATTGAATTTGATATTTACATCCATGTACAATTCTATATATAATAGAAATAGAATAGAAATATGTGTATATATAATGTATGTGTATTAATAATATTTGCAATAGAATTGTGTATATTTTAATAGATTCTATGTATAGAATATTCTATATGTGTAAAATTCTATATATATAGAAATGTATTTATATATATACATACTACATTTGCACTAATAATTGTAATAAAATTATATATATAATTCTATATAGAATAGAAATATTTTATTTATAGAATATAAATGTGTATACATAATGTGTTTGTAATGTGTATTTATAATGTATTCGTACTAAAGAATTTTATACATTAGGATGTATGTACAGTTCTATATATATTGAAAATAGAATAGAAATATATGGGCTTATATAATGTATGTGTACAAATATATAATACTAATATTTGCAATAGATTTTTATATATTGAAATATTTATTTAATTCTATATAATTATTTCCATTCTATTTAGAATTATATGGAAATATAAATTCATATATATATAATGTGTACTAAAATATTTGGAATAGAATTTTAGATATTTAGATATGTGTAATTCTATATATATAATTGAAATAGAATAGATATTAACGATATATTTCTATTGTTAATAGAATTATTTATATTTTTATATATAAATCTATTACAATTAGGACACGTGCATTATATACATTTTAATTCTATTGCTAATATTTATATATAATATATAAATAATTTTAATATTTGAAATAGAATTTTATATATTACTATATATATATATATACAATTCTATAAATAATAGCAATAGAATTGAAATGTATTTAATGCATGTCCTAATATTTGTAGTAAAATAATATATAAAAATGTATATAATTCTATATACCCTGGAAATAGAATAGAAATATATCATAATTATTGTGTTCTAATATTTGCTATATAATTTTATATATAGAAATATATGTATATAATCCTATAAATAATAGAATTGTCTATAAGTATTGTAATATATATTATATTGCAAATATTAGCTTTATATATATTTATACATATACATATATATTATAAAATTCAATTGCAAATATAAAAATAATTTGTGTATAAATCATTTATTGGTATTGATAATATTTACAACAGAATTGTATATATTTAAATATATAAATAATACTGATATTTGCAATAGAATTTTATATATTACAATATATATACAATTCTATAAATATTTGCAATAGAATTGAAATATATATAATGCACGTGTCCTTATATTTATAACAGAAGTATATAAAAACATATAATTCTATATACACTAGAAATAGAATAGAAATATATATATTATATATTTAATATTGTGTATAATATTTGCAATGTAATTTTATATATTTATATATTAATGTTTATAATTCTATATATAATATAATTTTTTCTATTTATAAAGTGGAAATGTGTATTAATATTTGTAATAAAATGTTATATATGAATATATAATTGTAAAATTTCTAGCCTTAGAAATATAAATACATATAATGTGAATGTCTAAATACAATAGAATTATTTCTATCTATAATATAGAAATGTGTATACGTGTACTATTTGTAATAGAATTATTTATATATATATATATACACGAATATATAAATATAGAATAGACATTTCTAGCTGTGTACTAATAATTTGCAATAGAATTATATACATAAATATATGTAATTCTATATAATAGAATTATTTCTATAATAGAATTATGTATAATATATAAATATAGTTTATATAATATATAAACATTTTCTGACTATATAAGTATAAATTACGATCAGTATAATGTACTAATATTTGTAATATAAGTTTAGATATCTAAATATAACAAATATTTCTATATCTTTACATCTATAGAATAGAAATATATAACATTTCTATGTATTTACATTTACATCTTTAAAATAATTATATATAAAATTCTAATAATAATTTAAGCATAATTCTATGCATATTTCTGTGTGTTTACATAATAGATTTATATTCAAATTTTCAAATTCAAACATATAATGCTAGATAGAAAGATACTTTTATTAATCCTTAAACTCACATTACAGCAGCATCACTATTACAGTACAATAAAAGAAAATTGAAAAACATTATACAATATAGAAAGTCTACAATTTAGAATTATATGCGTGTATATATTTACACGTGTGTGTGTGTGTATGTATATATATATATATATATATATATATGTGTGTGTAAAAAATTATACTACCTATCCCATAAATTTTGGGAGCAACGTATGTAGATGTACATATGCGCACAGGAACAGAAGATTAATTGTCATCCTTCTGTATCTTTTTAATGTAAAATGAGGAGATGCTGCGGGACTGGGTCCTATCCCACAACGTAGCAACAATCAACGCCATTAACTGAGCTACAAACAGTTATTTACAATGAATATACAGATGATGGCACCTACACACACACACTTCATTTTCTTCACTTGTCTGCTCTGACAAATGAATAGAAGACACTGTCTTTCTGCTCCAGCAGGACATCAGGTCGGTCGTATTCCAGTATGGATCCACGCTTTAGCACGATGACCACATCTGAGCCCAGGATGGCGTGGACACGATGCTGAATTACAGTACAGACAATACATCTATCATATAATGACCATTATCAGGTTCATAGATAAATAGTTTTGGGAGAGTTCCCTCTGGGAAACTGACATTACAGCAGCATCATTATTACAGTCAAATAGTAGAAAATTGAAAAACAATACGACAATATAATTTAAAACAACTCAGAAAAGCGAAATATAGATTGGGTGATGATCTCCAGTCTAAAGGCACAGCAGTGACACGGTGATACTATGCCAGATGACTATGACAATGTGCGGCAGAGTAATCGCCACAAGAAGGCGCGATAAATATATAAATCGAATTGTTTCGATGATACATTAAGTATCCTACATTGTACAAGTCTTATAATAATAATAATAATAATTATAATAGTAATAATATGGTCTTTACAGGAAATGTACTAAAATGAACATAATAAATTACCAGTTCATTTCAGGAGCCATTATTTTATCAAGTAAATCAGCCACAGAGATTAGTGTAGACCATCTGTTAATCTGGACAAACTGTCACGATTGCATAACAAATAATATTTGGGCATTTATTTGCACCTGGTCAAATAGTGAAGAGTTTTACAAAAATACTTACAGCTATATTTACCACCGTCCGTTCTGCAAACGCTGTCATAACCACTTTTTGTAGAATACTCTCCTGCTCGGACAAGTAAAGAAGTAGAAGTTTATATACTGTAGGTTTGTGTAACACATACCAGATACACATAGTATGTACTGTATACAGAAAGACTGTAGACAAAAGTTTGTGGACACTAAACTATAAAACATGGGTATTGGTATGGAGGTTGCCCCTATGGAGTGGAGTATGGAATGGTAACCAACTTTCAGAAAATATTTCCTGCTACAAGAGCTCTTGTTCTTCTGGTTTTGATTTGGGGACTGTGGTGGACTATGATCCAGAAGATCCAGTTCATGTCCCACCTCTGCCCCAGTTGGGTTCCTGAGCAAGCCCTTAACCCACAACTGCTTGGATTTTAAGACTGTATTAATTGTAAGTCACTCTGGATAAGGGTGTCTGCTAAATGATTTAAATGTAAAGGTAAATTTTGGAATACGTCTGATTCTGATAGTAGACAATAAATCCATTTAATAATTAAGTATTCCAGTTCATTTTCAAGGCTTCAAGGTTCTGTGCAAGCCAGCCAAGCTCTGTATGAAATTTCTAAGCAGGGCTGGAATTAGATTAGCTGACTTTTTGTAAACGAAAACCCATAAAAGTGTCATATTGAGGTAGAAGTACAACCCATTCCACTGCCACCGTTTGCCTATGGAGCATCCAGAAATGTACACTTTACATTATCAGAGTGTTCCTGAAATAGCAGTGCACAATAATTAGAAGGTGTCCACATACATTTGTTTATTTATTAATATGATAACTGTGCTCACAGTGGCCATGTCGATCGATGCCGTGGCTTCATCCATAATAAGAATGCTGCTCTTCCTCACAAACGCTCGGGCCAGACAAAAGAGCTGCCTTTGTCCTTGGCTGAAGTTTTCTCCTCCCTCTGTCACCATCGCGTCTACAGAACAGAACCTCCAAATTGTTTTCTCTATTCAGCAAAGCATGTTCCCAGAGTTTATAGAAAAAACTGGCAAGAGAATCAATTATTTGGTGTACCTAGTCCTCCGGGTAGAGCTTCAACCAAAGGAGTGAGCTGAGCGATCTCTAGAGCTTCCCATAGCATACGATCAGTCGCTTTCCGCTCTGGATCCAGATTAAACCTGAGACATTAAGCAGTGCATCACTTCTCACTTAACTAAGTGATCACAAGAGTACCTTCCATTACATTCCTAACATTTCTGGTGCATCTGGTGCTACTGACAGTGTTGTAACCAGTCCATGAGGAGCCCTGAGTAGATATTTGGGTAGTGAGTGTTAGTGTGTATGTTTTAAATCTTTTATTGTACCTTCCAACAAAAAAAATTTAATGTAAATACAGGTATTCGTACTTTATGACTATAAAACAGGACCAAAATTGACATTGGCTGGACCACGTTAGTGTCATGTTAGTCTAGATAATTTGCACAAACCGTTTTGTTTTATTTTACTGTACAGTAAGGCAGTTCTTATATTTGTTTCTTTTGTATAATAATATGAAAATGCAGAACTATACCATGATTTCTATCTTTCAATATTTCGGTTCTCTTTTCTGACTGCAGGAGTACCAAGGGTTCACCCGTACTAGTTTTCTGTCATTCAGGCATGAATTAGACGTTTATAAGTCATCTTCATTTCCTATTCTAATTTTTAAGACCTGTCCTTAAAGCAAATGGCACATACAAGTACAAAATGTACCAGTTCCCAACTATGAGCCATTATCAAATTGTAATATAAATCCCATCTCTGCCAAGCTGCCTTTGTAGGATCCTTGAGCAAGGGATCTTTTAAATCTTTTGTTTGGACTGTATTTCACTGGATAAGAGCTGCTAAATGTAAATCTATGTCACTCTTATTTGTAACATGTAGTGTAACTCTACAAAAGAATAGTAAAGGAAAAAATATATGTAAAGTATTAAATGCTTACCGGATGGTTCCGCTGAATAAAATGGGATCCTGCAGGATGATTGAAAATCTGGAGCGCAGGGTTTGAAGGGGCAGTTTGGCGATATCGATGCCATCGATGATAATCCGCCCTAATGACAGAACAGAATCAGACCTGTAGGATGACTGATGTTAGAAATGAGAGCGTCCTTATACCTTCGCACATGTCCACCATTCGAAATAGAGCCAAGGAGAAGGAGGACTTTCCACTTCCAGTACTTCCACATATCCCCACCTGCACAAACCCAGATCATCACTGACGGGAAAAACCCCTCCTAATAAAGAGCAGTGTTCAGACCTTCGTTACCTTCTGTCCAGGTTTGATGTGAGCGTTGACACGCTTCAGTACAGGCCTTAGGCTGCTATCGTATCTTACACTCAGGTTCTCGATCTGGATCTCACCACACCTGGGCCAACCCGCTGGAACCTGAGCTGGACCTGGAATACCAGAACAGTAAGTACTACAAGGTGTCAAGTCAAGGATCATGCATACGTCACCATACTTGTTTGTTTACTGTGTCAAATGTGGGAGTCCTTTCCTTTTTGGGGATTGGGGCCAGAGACCTGCTTTGAAATTGGGCAAATTATGTTTAAAAAAAAAAAAAAAAAGAAAAGCTTCACCCTGCATCTTTACACAAATAAAAAAAACTTGCTACATCACATTAGAGTCCTGCACCAACCAAATGTAATTGTTATTATTGGGTTAATTTTACTATTAATACAAACTTAACTATTTCAGTTAGGATGGGTCCCTGTTTCCATCTTGGTCCTCCCAATGTTTCTTCCTTCTACATTCAGGGAGTTTTTCCTTTCCACTGTCACCCTAGGCTTGCTCAATTTGGGATTGGCCTTTTAGGATAATATAATATTGTAAAGCTGCTTTGAGACAATGCACCATCGCAAAAAGCACTCTAATTTGCTTAGTACTCAGTCGCTCAGTTTTTGGTTCTCGACAAACCTTCTGGAACAAATTAACAACAAGACCCGAGGTACCAATGTATTTTCAACTCTCAGAACCAGTTTGTTTGAATGATCCATATACAGATGCCTGTTTCCTTAGGTCCCCAATCTAGTGACTGAACTTGTTTAAAGCATCAGTGCAAGTTGCGACATGTGCAAACTTGTTAAACCCTGTAACGAAACGTTTACTCAATCCCCGTTCAAACGAAACCCCTTTGGCTTCCCTCCTTGCCTACTTTCCCTCGCTCCTTCCTTCTTTTCCCCAATGACATCAATCAGCAGTAATGCCAAGATGGTCCATCCATCACTTTCGAGAGTCAGTCTGCTCTGATTTACCACCAGCAGGTGAACACATGCTCACACACGTGCAGCGTGGTGTTCCTCTGTTGACAGCGCTCGTTGTCAGGGCACTGGCAACAAGAGATTAATATGTAATTACATCAGTGAGGTGGCGAGGCAGCCAAGAGAGGAGCATCACCTCATAGAGTTGGAGTTTAATGAGGTAGGACTGACTCGTCCACACCTGCCTCTGAGGTTCATCAGTCAACACACACACACACACACACACACACACACACATAAAAGTTAAGTGTTTCTGGTACGGCAAGGCTTGGTCTACCAGCAGTTATGCTAAATTAACACAGTACAGACAACTGATGCTTGTTAAATAAAAGCCATGTGCCGTTAAGAGCCATATGGACGCATGATGTCATGCATTACTGAGCCATTACAAAGTGGAGGCGCTACGTGTGGGTTCGGCGCCACGGTGGTTCGGTGGGTAGCACCACTGCCTCACAGCGAGAAGGTCCTCGGGTCAATCCAAGGGTGGAGCAGCCTGGGTCCTATTTGTGTGGAGTCTGCATGTCCTCCCTGTTTCTGTGTGGGTTTACTCCAGGTACTCCGGTTTCCTCCCACAGTCCAAAGGCATGCATGTTAGGTTAACTAATCATATTATATTGGCATCGACTTACCAAAATTAGAGGATATTTCATTAGGGGACATCTATTATCATAAAATATCCCCCTATATATATATATATATATATATATATGATACAAGTACAGTATGTACATGTTACAAAAAAATTAAATTACTTACAATGATATTTATTGTTTGATTTTTACTATATATGTGAATTAGATGCGAGTTTTGATATAGCATAAGCAAAATAAAGGAAAAAAAACTATTAGATGGTTAACAGCAGACGGTAATTCTTTTCCTATAACAATAAGCTCTGTTATGTTTTATTACTCACAGTTTTATTCCTGAACCCTTTTCAGTATGGCTTTCATTTTTCAGTGTGGTGACTCATTCACAATCTTGCAGTATCCTTTTAAATGGACTATTTTGAGATTTTTTATGTTTGTGTATTTAATATTATTATAAAACCATTGGTTCCCATTTTTGTTCATATTCTTTGGATTGTAACTTTATGCAGCCTCTTGGTTTTACTTGAAAAAATACTCTCAGTAGGATTCTTCTGGTTAAATAAGATTACAAAAAAAATGTCAAATAAAACCATGAAACAGCGCTGATCCAGTTCGCCTCTTGTCATGGGAGACTGGAGTAAACCAGACTAATTGATGGAAATCGACATGGGCACAGAGAGAACTGTAATGTAGGGGCACCCCTGTGCAGATTACATGATCTGAAATAGACCCAGTCACCACCCCAAGAAACACTGAGACTTAGGAACCCGTGCCTGTCAAAACTGGAGGTAATCTAAATGTACAAAGCCTGGTAATTGTAGGGAAAGCAAAAATCCTGACTTAAATAACCAAAATAGGGTTAACTAGATATCCAAAATGCAAATCCATTAGCAACAGCCCTCAGGTGGCCTGTGGTGGGATTGGAAACAAGGTGGCTCAACATTAGGAACTAGAACTTTACTTAGTGACTCACTAAGCATTGTTTTTAACATTAGCCTTTCAGCACCAGTACAAATGTCTTGGGCACTTGGGTAATGATCAATTATGCTTTTGCCATTTGCTTCTCGTGAAATCGAGAATATTTCCTCTGTGGAGAAAGTTGTGCGATTGCACGGCTTGCACGAATGCTCGGATTGTCTATACACTGTGGAATGCGTGTAGAAAGAACACGGGATGGGTGGTGGTCCATTCAAGGCATGCCACTGATCGAGAGAAATAAACAAAAGGTCTCACCGCTTTAAAGTGATGATAAAAGGTCGCATTCCTCATGCTTTAAATTTAGCAGCTCAGACACACAATAGATGATATGGTGACGCTATGGGAAATGAGCTCTTAGCCCAAATGAATGGCTTCCAGTGGGTCAGGGTGTTCCAACCAATGCACTGTAAAATAATGAGCAATGTTTAACGGTGTCCAGTCAAATCAAAACAATATAGAAACATTTCCTTAGTAATAATGCTACAGCAAACACAAGAAGATGGATTCTAGTTTTTCAAAACCTTTTTTTATTAGCAGCAGTTTTGATTTTTTGACTTTACTAAACCAGATACTTCAAGACAATATAAGCTACAAAAACAGTGTTCTAGCATGTCTAGAATGTACTTTGGCTAGCAGCTAAGTACATGCTAGACCACCAATAATTGTCAACCACTTTAGTTTAAGGTTTTAAAGCTTACAGTCTTTGCAAACTTACCTACATAACAGCTGGGGTAGCAGTTACAGTGTTTAGCGACTACAGGCTAACAGGTATTTCAAAGTTATTTTGCTCAGTTCCTGTATCCCATGGAAAATGTACTGTAATATTTCATAGTATAACTGTAAATTGCTTGACATTTTTAATGTGGACTTTCACAGTTTGACCATAAAGTTCACAGTTCTACTATGAATTTTTGATGATAATTTTCCACTTCATGGGTCTACTGTCAAATTTCACATTACATTTTTCCTGACATTTACTGTGTGTAGCTTCACTAACGTTTTTCTGTAACAAAAGACTTGTTAAAATTCAAAGCTTTTAATGGCCCTAAAAACACATTTTCTCTGCATTTTGACCTGCAGGGGGAAACAGAGAAATTAACTTTCAGAGACTTCTCGCACACAAAGATACAATCAGGAAAATATGAAAATATACTAAACCCAAGCTATCACATGTATGGGCGTTCAAAACCTTCCAAAACATGTCCTGCCTTGTTTATTTCTTAAAAGATTAATCCTTAGTTGTTAATCTTCCTCACTGATCCAGTCCAACACAAGCCTGAAAACAAACTCTTTAAAAAGAACCAAGAGAGACGGATATCTACAGTTAAAGATCTAAAATATGTAGTCTAGTAAGTCCCAGGGTAAACAAGTTTTAAAAAAAATCTGTTCCAAAAAATTTAAATCACTTTGTGGTTGCTGTCAGAAAGCTCGTAGCTGATCTTCATCAATCCAACTGCAGCTATTCTAAAATTTACAAGATTTAACTGTTATTAAGTGAAGAGGTCAAAATAACAGGGTTTTTTTGCCAGAAAGAACTAATCCAAAAAGGTCTGAAGTACAATTCAAGACTGTTTTGAGAAGAACAACAAGCAGAAATGGGTTTAAGTCAGGTTCTGTGTTTAGAAGGTCCGTTAAAAACCATTGCTTTCTAAAAAACATCAAGAACAGAATGTTTCATGGAAGTTTCTGGAAGAATATGGATTATTTGATTTTAAATGATTTGGAGTCATGAATCATTTGAACTGCAGATAGACTTGAACTGTATGGTGGTGGTCCTGGGAGAGATCTTTAAAGATGTGGTCAGAAATATAACAATAAATGCATCTCTATTACCATTAAGCATGAAAGTAAAGGTTTCATGATATGGAAAAACCTTTCCTTTGATCGTACTCTTGAGCTGCTTCTTTGGGGAAAGTCCATTAATGCGTTGGAGCATAGAAAAATATTGCAGAAATGCTTCTCACATTAAAAATTCTAAAGATGAGATCACATTTGTCTCCTGTTTACAATGTGAGGGCCACCAAGAAGTAACTTCAGAAAAAGAAGTGACTTGAGAACTCTTGTCAGAGTCCAGATTTGACCCCTACGGACAATATTTAGGCTGATATTGAACACTAAACTAAACTTAAACTAACTGTAAAACCTTTTTCAGCTACTCGTCAACTATGAACCCATTATCACTAAGTGGAACAACATTTTTCCTTCTTTTAAAAGCCATCCCCAAGCTTACCCATGAGGCTATATATAAATGACCTGCATTTTAGTTTGCCCTGGTCAGGAATTCTAATTAAAACCAGCATGATACCTGATCCAGGGTGTGACACATGATCAAGTTTGTGATCTGAAGATCAAATGTAACCTTATCTGAGTCCTATTTAACCCAGTTTTTCTTGTTGTTGTTTCTTTTTCGAGGTTGTTTCCGTGTAATATGGCTTTCCAGAGATGATGAGCTACTTAGCATGTGGCATGCATCCTTTCGTTTAGATGCTTCCGATTAATTCGTCTCCTTGATTGACGGAAAGCAATTATTTCCAAGCTTGCTCTCTCGCTTGGAATTTCCATGACGGAGAGAAATTCATTCCTTGTTTTTTTAACTTCTCCAAACATTACAATTAGGACAAACAAAAACAGTCTGCATTTGATGAGATGCCAGTCAACGAATACGGCTAGATACTTAGAACAGACAGATATGTAGTAAATAGTACCAATTTTTTCCTATTAGCTGTTTGCTTCTGAGATATGAATTGCTAATAAGCTGCCAAGCTGTCAGAATTCTGATGGCCATTCTAAAGCGATCTTTAATGCCAAGGCCGACCTCTACAAACCTGTTTGTCTAGTGGAACGAAAAAGCCATGCGCTGTTACTTTGGCTGACTTTCAGTTCGAACCATGAAAAGTTAAGATGGAGTGTACAGAGTGTGAGTCATGGGTGATGGAGTGTACAGGGTGAACTATTTTAGACCTTCCCATAACATCGGGCCAGCTGTTCTGGTCTAAATAGGTCTCATTGTGCTAGTCATTATTTTAGTAGGTCACATTGGTAAGGTGTCTGCTCTGATTTTGGGGTATGATTTTATTGCTCTTATTGTTCATTTATGCAGTATTTTCACGTGAAAGTCTGGTGTTATCTTACATTAGCGCCCTAGTTTACGTTAGATTACAATTTTGCCTTCTGTAATTCCATCCGTCCATTTTCCTCTGCCTAATCCAGTCGGTGCCCACTCGGCAACTCTGGACGCAAGGGCAGAAACAACCCTAGATGGGCGCCAATCCATCGTAAGCCACACACACAGTCATGCACACAGTCACACCCTAAGGGCCGCTATAAAAACACAGATTAACCTAACATGCATGTCTTTGGACTGTAGGAGGAAACCGGAGTACCTGGAGTAAAACCATGCAGACACAGGGAGGACATACAGACTCCACACAAAAAGGACCGAGGCCGCTCCACCCTAGGATTGAACTCGGGACCTTTTCGCTGTGAGGCAGCAGTGTTACCCACCGAATCACCGTGCTGCCCTCGGTCTATAATTATACTTCATATATAAATCTACTATTAATATACTATATTCATATATTAAGCTTCTGTACATTAATAAAGAAAAAAGTGCCCGAGCATCCTGTCACTTTTTTCCCTTAATCAAGACCCGTAATCTTCAGCTCCTCAGTCCAATTTGTAGATCTGCATAAAGTTATGCTGTATACAAATTTCAAATCTTTAAGATTTTAAATCTTACCTTTACCAGCCCTGAACTGCTTAGATTTTTTGTTTTTCTACATAAGGGCACATCTTAAAATCTTTTATATAACTCACATTTAGACCTTATACTATCTCATCCTCAGTTCATTGGTTTATTACATTTATCTCCTATTTATGAAACAAGGATGCAATTTTATTAATTACATGCTTATAGGATGCCAACTGTCATTAATGTGCATTTATGTACTGAATTTGTGGACACCGAAAAAAGAATATCATACCCAAATCATTAGGCATTATTATATGAGTTGGCATGTATGACCAATAACACCAGTTAAGTCACCTGATATCGATGTCACCTTGCTCCTGTCATGAAGTCATTAATGCTGATGTGATGTTAAATAAACAAATAAAGCAAACCAAACCACAGTGGATGCTGACTCATCAACTGGAGACTACAATTCCCAAAGTACTCTGGGGCTAATCAGATGGTTTATTTAAGCATGCCAAATATTGGCAGCATCTTTTCCTGAAAGACATGTCTGGTTACAGTAACCATTTGTCTTTATGTGTGATTTAAGAATGGAGGATTACAAGAGTAATCTAAATGAAGTGTTAAAAGAGAGCAGGAGGCTAAAACAGAACGGAGGAGAAGATATAACTTGGCGGAAAAGGGGAGAATTAGAAATGGGGCAAAAAAGAGTAGAAATTCTGAATAGAAGGTTGCTTTCTGTCTGAGTTTGGGAAACCTTGTACTATCTCAGCCTCAGTTCTTTGGTTTATTAACTTGGCCACAGTTAACTGGTTTATTATCTGGATAAAGGAGATTGAGTGTCTTTACGTCGTTACCTTTTACGTTCCCCTCGTTGTTATTTTGCATGTTGTGCTCTAGCTGTGTGTTTTGCAGATCACACTACATTTACATTTACATTTACGCCCTTATCCAGAGCGACTTACAATTAATACAGTCTTACAATCCGAGTAATTGTGGGTTAAGGGCCTTGTTCAGGGACCCAACTGTGGCAGAAGTGGGATTTGAACCCTGGACCTTCTGGTCTGTGGTCCAGTCCCTTAACCACTAGACCACCACAGTATAAGACAGTCTACTCTAAGAAAGAGTAGCCACAGTATGTTCTGAAGTGTACAGCTTTTGTACAATGTACCTCATTTTTGTAAGGTTTTGATCAAACACGTCATGTGCCTGTTTATAAAGTGTGTACTATAGAAAAAGGCATTGCTACAAACCACACCTCTAATCTCATCTGATTAGCCATTAGCCTAGAAGTTACACATACTTTACAAGTTTGAAGTGTGCGCTATAAGTTTAGGGAGAATGTGTCTATTATTATGGCAGTTAATTATTTTTTTAATTATACTATTAGGTTTCAAAGCTGAAACAACTGGTCAGGATAGGTATTATGGGAAGTCTAAAATGGTCTAAGGGTTTGAATGGGAAAATCCTTAGAGTGCTGGTGTAAGTTTAACAAGTTTTATTCCAGTGTTGTGGTGACAGATGTTTTCTGGGCACGTATTAAATACCAGGCATATAAACAGGATAAAAATGGATCACAGACCTACAGAGAATATTTGGCAGCAGCTTGCCCTTTTCTACACCACATTTCAGTCAGGGACAAGCTAACAGCGTTATGGTTTTAACTTATGACTTAGGTAGGACAATAACTGCAGGTCTATTGTATTATCATAAAGACTATCAGAAATGATGTGTTTTCTTTGAATTTCAAATCGTTTATTTACAAACCGTACACTCCGGAGAGATCCATATCTTCATTAGTGATGGATTGGGTATAAACCATGCATGTTGACGGCTATCCATTTACACCCTCGCTACAGGCAGCTGTCGGGGAGATTCAGGGTTCCATTTTGAGCCCAAACGATAACAGTGTTTGTATCGCCTGGGCAACTACCGCCATCCAAACACCGGTGGACTGGATGCCTTACGTTGCGCCATGAATGTCAACAGATGCGCTTCTATTTCAAGCCAGTGAGCAAAAGACGGTGCTGGACAACGAAAATGGATTTGCTTACACAGACTTGTGTTCAAGAGTCACCTCCGTCTTTAAAACATACTACATCACCTGGAGGAGCAGTTTTCGAATTTAATCTGTCATATATCGATCCAAATGAATATTATTTGGCTTGTTGACAGCGCAGGAAGTTAATAGCTTTTCACTGTTGGACCACCCACCAACAAATTATGCAGGTTTTACTCTCGACCCTGGCAACGTTTTCTGTTTTGGACCCCATACCGATGCCTGTAAGCTGTTTATTAGCAGAGCTGACTTTATTATAAGGCGCCCCATCCTGCAGCACATTTTAGGAGGTGTGGCTGGTTTGCTCAGGACCTTAGATCTACTTTAAATACAAACTTAACTATTTCAGTTAACATTTAGGCCACCCATGAATGATGGGTCCCTTTTTGTGTCTTGGTCATCCCAAAGGTTGTTCCTTACAACTTTTAGGGAGTTTTTCCTTTCCGCTGTCACCATAGGCTTGCTCAATTAGAAATTGGCCTTTTAAGATAATATAATATTGTAAAGCTGCTTTGAGACAATGCACCATTGTAAAAAGCGAAATATAAATCAATATGACTTGACTTAAAGGAATATTACATGATTTTTAATTGTTTTTTGTACCACATCATTTGCTTTATTGAGAAAAAGCAGAAAACCTTTTTTAAGGGAAATGAACATATTGTTATGCATTCGTGTTCAAATCTTAGGTACATTCTAACTTTACCAGTCATGTTTACATTCACTTGGGCGATTATTAAATCCCTTTTGAATCTACCAATGCTGATTATGTTGTGTTTTTGGTCTGATCAGGTGGAACAGGGTCATAACATATACCAGTTTTGCCTTTTAGCTTCATCCAGGTAAAAGTTTATTTGGAATTTTTCCCAATTATTTTCTGAACCTCATGTCAATCATTTAATCATTCATTCATTTCCTTATCCACGTAATCCTAGTTAAGACCAGGGGAGGCAGGAACAACCCTAGAGAGGGTGTAAATCCATTTCAGGGCATATGTTGAATAAAATTTAAATAACACACTCGCTGGAAAAAATCTGTATA